>CM021107.1:0-65475 GCA_007115665.2 Sequoiadendron giganteum | reverse complement strand
ATTACATGCAAATTAGATATTTCCAATTTCAATTTCACTTTCAAAACCCACTTTCAATTTAAAATGCAATTTCAAATAATAAATTAATTTCCAAGTTGCAACTAATTTCCCAAATAAATATTTAATTACAATTTCTAATTTAATTCCCACACGTTGAAATTAAATTCCAAATTTAATTTTAATTCTTTTATTTCCTTTCATTCTTTTGCATCACGCTTAATTAATTAATTTAATTATTTAATAACTAAATTCAACCCCCTTGGATTAAATTTAATTAATTAAATAAACTAAATATAATTAATTAATTTAAATATAAACTTTTATCCACATTGCATTATTTAAATTAAATAACCATCAACATGATTTAAATGCAATTATTCTAAATATCTATTTCCAAATCAAGAATTCTTCATAATTAAATAACATCAAAGCAAGACCAGACAATGACTCGACACACACAACTGATGACACACTAAGGCTAGGGTGTAAACTTGACACATGTTACCTAGCTACTATCTTCCGTTCAACTTAACCGTTGGATCGACACGCTCAAACCTATGAAACTAGGTAGAGTCGATGTCATGTACCTGCAATCCTACAACCAAGTAAACAACATCATACAATATATCCAGCATATAATACACATCGTGAAGAAGGAATTACGGATTTGCAGGGCGCTCGCAAGCGAGTGATGCGAACTCGTCCTCTTCACCCATACACTCATCAAAACTGACACTTCCATCATAATTCCAATAATCTCATAATAATATCTCATGCTAACTCTACAACATCATTAATCCATAATGCATGTGAAACAATAATCAGATAACTACATCCCACAATAATAGTTGTCGCTCAATAGTAGCGATCAAATCATCATAACAAAATGTATCCAGTATCAAAGTAATTGCAACCAAACATAACATAAAGCAACTTGAACAAGAAACAAAACGGAGGGGTATTACAAAATCGTTCTTCCAATTTAATTTTTTTAATATAATAATTGAAGGCACACCAAATAATCATATAATATGCATAATTAACTTAGATGTTAAGACCATATTGATGATATACTTATATGATTATACAATGTATAAAATAAATCTCAAACTATATCTTAGATTCTAAATCATCACAATGAAATAAAATTTATCATTTATATATTACTCAAATATATAATCAACATAATTGAAAGTCAAATCAATAAAAGAACATTTAACAAAAAAGAAGTTGACTTAAATATAATTTATATTTTGAAAGACTAATTTTATTAGAAGACTCATTTAGAATTGTTTCCATATAGCTAAGGGTCATCCATGTGGGTTGTGATATTATGATCTAGTGAGACATACATAAAGAAGATAACATAAGAAAAAAATGGAGAAGAAGAATTGAAAGCACTACATTCTTTAAGAATAATAGTCTAAGACACCATGCACGAGGCTAACTCAAGAGGATATATCATACTTTATATCAATAGTTACAACATCGATAATGAATTGCTATGGAATAATGGGTTTGGGATGAGCTAGAAGTAAGATCTAGAAATATATTAGATGTGAGGAGGATCCTCAAACTTAAGAAAAGTTAAAAAAAAATCCACTCAAGATATTTCAAATGATGAAAACCTACCACATAATACAAAAGGAAACTATAAAAAGAGACAACACACTAAAAGTCAAAACAATTTAACCACATTTCACATTGGATTTATCATATTAAGCTTCCTTGGTATTCTAGGGTGGGAATTTTTTTAACATGTATAAAATACATGGAAAAATTATTTAAGAAATAAAATTTGAGATTATAATCTCTTGAAGATACTTTGTAGCATGACAAGATGGTGGTACACCCACAAACCTAATATCCCAATCAGGAAGACATTTTTGGTCCTTTTAAGAACCAAGTACTTATCAAAAGGAGACTATAAAACCAATCTAAAATATTGTGGCAAGATGAAACTTGAAATAAAACTTCAAATTTTCATTACGGAATGGACAAATAGAAGAGAATATGATGAAAGGCTATGTACCCAAATTTTCTATTGGATATTAGATCACTTATTGCAAAAAATGGTATATTAACTAAGAAAAGAGAAGAGGAACCAACAATTGGATGATGGGACAAATTTTTTTTGTAAAAAATTTCCATTCCTTGATATTGACAAGCTAATCCACAATGTACTAAAATGAAGCACATTATTGTATCTCTAGTCGAAATAGTCCTTCACAAAGAACATTAGACTATATTGCCAAAGGAGACAAGCATTTGGAACTTGATAAAGTGGATGGATAAGATTGAAACACCACAGTAGAAGTTAAGTGGTGCCTCTAAGAATAAATTATGGAATCCAAAGGAGAAGAAAATCCTCAAAACTTAAAAAAATATAAGTTGAAGAAGGGGAAAATGAAATAGCCACTAATAATGCACTAAAAAATAAATATGTCAACATGAACCATTGAGGACTAGAGAAAAAAATATAATTTTAGAAAGAACCCTAAGATGGAAAAAAATGGATATTAATGGGATGAAATATAAGTGATGCAAGTGGCAAATTTAAAAAAATATGAAGAACTTTTTCCTAGAATATTTACTAACCTAAAAGGTATAAAAGAAGAGGTAGGAACCATGCAGATAGAACTAAAAGAAGGATCCAAACCATAAAGGAAAATAAAATATTAACTTAAAACCTCAATACCAAAACAAGAGTTGAGATAAAATTAGACAAAACGTTAATAGGAGGAATGATTAAAAAATATGAAGATACCCATGGTAGATGAGACCAAACAAAGAAAACACATTTTCTTCATCTATGATACCCATGATGTTGACCATTATCTTTTTACTACATATATACTTATGAAATATCATTCTATCCCTATTCCTCCCACTACTTCCCCTTTTCCACTTGTTACTATGGAGCCCACTACCATTCTAGAGGCCTCTTCCATACCTATAGCATTTCCTATTCCAACTATAACTAATACAATTTCACCTTCTTTTGATGAGAGTTTATTTCAATCCACTATTGACATTCCTTTTATAATTATATCATCCTTCAAAAACTTTCCCTCTATAAATTTTTATGTTAAATTATTCCATAAATAATTTCTTAATCTACACCATTATTTAAAATGATCGTGCTTTCCTACAAGCATATAAAATTATAGATTTTTAAAGAAATTCAATGCATAATTTGCTAGTTTCAACTTAGGATAGGAAAATTTTATTCTTTGAAACATTAAGAAAATTCAATTGAATTATACCTATATGTGCTCAAATCATTGTTCTACCCTCTCTACATCTCCTACGAATGAAAATATCTCAA
Organism: Sequoiadendron giganteum; assembly: GCA_007115665.2. Lineage (NCBI taxonomy): Eukaryota > Viridiplantae > Streptophyta > Pinopsida > Cupressales > Cupressaceae > Sequoiadendron > Sequoiadendron giganteum. The sequence goes on along the minus strand of CM021107.1, from coordinate 62,147 downwards.
CTATTGATTTAGAACCATCAAGGTGTGTTTGGTAAACTAGAATGACCATGGAAATTTTCCTCCACTATATATTGGGTTCTTCCCTTACTCTGAAATGAGCATAAATTATCTAAGATACACTTTATTAAGCACTATTTCATCTCATTGGTTGAGATAATCTTGCACCTTTAGTATCAAGCTCGAGGAATCTTACTTTATATCCATGCTTATGGTTTTGTTTGGGAAAATAAAATATCTTTTTGACAAGGAACAAAATTCTAAAATTTCTCTATGTTGCATACCTATACATTAAATATGTTCAACCAAATCCACAATGAAATAACTTGTTTGATTACCACTTGATTCATTTAAACTACCTGATAGTTATTCCATACACTAGTAGAAAATAAATGGATTAACATAGAGAACACAATTAGCTAACTTTAATCAAAATTTCTTGGAATTACACAAGTAACAAATGGAACAATCAATAACACCTATTTCAATAGTAAATCCTTATTATCTAAGTGAATCCAACACTTATAATTTAAATAAACATCACATAGTTCCATTGCATTGATTTTTAGGGCTCATAAATACAATCTTTGTTGGATAGGATCCCTTGAATATTAGCCACCTCCTAGACTAGTGCATGTAGTCACTCCTCCACCTCTTCAATAATTTCCAATGATGCCAAACATTAAAATTCAAACCTATAATGGGAAAAAATAATCTACAGGTATGGGATGAATTATTAAAATTAATCTTTAATCCTCCTTATATTTCTCTCCAATTATTAAATCATTTATACTATAAATCCCTTGATTTAAAATAAACATGTTGTCTTGTTTCCTTCATGGTAGCAACATAGTTAGAGAATAATTTTAGTGAATCAAGGATTTCCCATGCCTCATTTAGTATGATGTTTTCCTTCTAATTGATCAATTATATTTTCATGATGCTAAATATAATTTCCATTGAATATCCTTCAATGATGACTAGATTTATTTTACATGACCACCAATGTTAAGTAATGATGTTTTCCCTTTATTACTAGTTCTAGGAAATAAATCTTAGATGCAACCTTTATCAATATTTTTTAAGTCTTTAATGGCACATTTTGTACTAGAGTGCCCTAGGTTTTCCCTCAAAGAACAATCAAAATTAAAATTTCACTTGGTTTCTTATGGAGGAATCCATCTAATATAATCTCTAGAAGGGTGATATTTCAACCTAAGAATTATAAATTGATATATTAAATTAAATAAGTAAAATTTTTAGAAAATAAAATAAAATAGTGAAAATGTTTTTATTATGAAAAACTATGATAGATGTTGAATGTTTTTTTTTAACATGGTATGAAAATATTATTGATGATTAGAGGAATTATTTGAACTACTGAATGCTCTATTTGTCATCCCAAGTAGCATGCAAATTACTAGTAATATTATCTTGCATATACAAATCTAATCTAAGATGCATATTTTATATGTGTGCAACCTATAGGTTCAATATATATGTATCATGTGCACACTTGTGAATTTATTTAGAATTGTTTTAGATATGTTTTGTGTGCAATCTAGTAATGAATATTTTTATTATGAAAAACTATGATAGATGTTGAATATTTTTTTGTTAATGGTATGAAAATATTGTTGATGATTAGATGAATTATTTGGACTAGTGAATGCTCTATTTTTCATCCCAAGTACCATTCATTACTAGTGATATTATCTTGCATATACAAATCTAATCTAAGATGCATATTTTATATGTGTGCAACCTATAGGTTCAATATATATATATATATCACGTGCACACTTGTAAATTTATTTAGAACTATTTTAGATTTTTATTCCATAGATCTAAATATATTATTTACCAAGGTCTCATTGCTCCTTTAAGTGTACATACATATAACATGGAAAATGTATCTGTTCCACCTCCACAAACATTGTTTGCAAATACTACTAGTGAGATTAGGAGACTGAGAGACTCATTAGCAGATGGTACAAACACACACATATATTCAGAAGTTTGCATGTCCATATTACAAAGCTTAGAAAAACTAAGAGCTGAACTTGGGAATGCTAGTGCATATTCCCCTAATAGAGTAGCTGTTATTCTTTCCCACATATGGGAAGAAGTACATGGTGAGGTTCCCTATAAACAAATAAATGATGTTGTGACCAAAGAAATGATTAAAAACACTTATTTTCCATTATATCAAAATAAATGTAAGGTGAGGGGATACCAGGTCACCAAATGTGTGGATCGTGCTATGGCCCCATTGATCTACTCGCGATTTCTTGTAGCACATGGTCAATATCCAAAAAATGACCAGATTCCATTATATTTTGTTCAATAATTGTATGCTGAGGTCCATTTGGGCCTCAAAGTCAACTACCTGGACATTCCACCATATGTTGGTTAGGGGCATGGGAGGATTGTTGATAGGCCCACCTATCATCATGTAAATAGACCAACCCCAATATTTAGGGAATTGGTTGGCTGTAGGTCTCATGCTATCACCCCAACTTTGGCCCCCTTAGTAGATCAGGTTGTCGTTGCTTCCCAAAAGGAAGCAATTGACAGTGTAGGTGACATTGCAGCTACCACCACTAGGATATCTATTGATCATGTGGGTCATTATTTGATGCCTAAACATTCATGATTAAAACCATTTGCAATATAGCACAACAAAATGGATCCTTTTATAGTGACATGCATCCCTACACCCACACAAATCAATGGAATTATAGGAGATATGTCACATAGGACTATGCATTCTTTGGTTGAGGACCTCTTAGAAGCATATGCTTTCATCACATCAGACTATGTGATATCACTATAGAGCAGGTCAGAGGTCGTTTGGCTTTAGGAGTTCATTCACATCCAGGATCCCATCACTCTCAACCTAGCACTAGTGCACATCGGGATCCACCTACAAATCATTCGGCTGCTGCACAGACTATGGGTTTTATGGATTTACTGATGTATGGTCTTGGTTTGTCATCACCGTTGCCATCTCAGTTGCATAGTCCCCTTCACTCATAATTTATAGCATGAAATGCGACAAATTAGATGGATGTAGATGTTGACTCGTTGCTTGAGCGTATGGTTGATTTGGTGGAGATGACCATTGCAGAGGACTTAGATCATCTGATATTAGATGATGTGCATGTATGTGTACATGTGCATATTTTAATTATTTTTAAATTTTAGTTTTAACTAGATATTCATGTACTAATATATATGTAAATATATATTGTAGGTGGACATACCTCATATTACTCCTAGCCTTTGTTCAGATCGTATACATAGACATGAATCTATGAATGATTCTGTTGCCAGTGGACATGTGAGTTTTAAATTTTTATATATACATGTGTATATGTACATGCATATGTATGCATAGATCTAGATAGATATTTAAAAATACATGTACATTCTTAGAAAACTTTCATAAAATTTATAATATATTATATGTATTTAACACATTGTGTACACAATTTTATCTATAGGGCTTGACACATATATCAGAGCAGGGTTCTCATTCAGATGATCGTTCAACTAGGAGTCGACATTCATATTAGGCTTTGCACTAGATTTATGATCTCTACTACATTTTCTTATATGATGATCTCTAGTAGTCGAGATTTGATGATATCTAACTTACATTTGCTTATATGATATACACACACATTTTCCTATGTTTATATGTTTATTTTCATTCAATCTATGTGCATGTACCTCTTTTTCTTATAACATGTTTATGTTTATACATTGAATCTATCTACATGTACATGTGTTTGTTTATGTTTAAATGTTTATGTACATTAATATATACATGTGTATGTATGTACATGTGTACACTCAATAACGTGTTTATACAAATTTTAAATCTATATTTAGAGAACTCTTGCTCACATATTTATTATTTATATATGTTAAAGACATTTTAAATGTGCATTAAATAAGAGTAAGAGGTCAATGAATAAATCTATTATAATCTACACCATTATTTAACATAATCGTGCTTTCCTACAACTGTATATAATTATAGATTTTTAAAGAAATTCAACGCATAATTTGCTAGTTTCAACTTAGGATAGGAAAATTTTATTCTTTGAAACATTAAGAAAATTCAATTGAAACTATACCTCTATGTGCTCAAATCATTGTTCTACCCTCTCTATATCTCCTCCAAATGAAAATATATCAACTATTGATTTAGAACCATTTGCAATGAGAAGGGGAAAATGAAATATCCACTAATGATGCACTAAAAAATAAATATTTCAACATGAACCATTGAGGACTAGAGAACAAAATATAATTTTAAAAGGAACCCTAAGATGGAAAAAATTGGAGATTAATGGGATGAAATATAAGTGATGCAAGTGGAAAATTTAAAAAAATATGAAGACCTTTTTCCTAGAATATTTACTAACCTTAAAGGTATAAAAGAAGAGGTAGGAACCATGCAAATAGAACTAAAAGAAGGATCCAAACCATAAAGGAAAATAGAATATTAAATTAAATCCTCAATGTCAAAAAAAGAGTTGAGATAAAATTAGACAAAATTTTAGGAGGAATGATTAATTTTATTGAAGATACCCATGGTAGATGATACCAAACAAAGAAAACACATTTTTTTCCATCTATGATACCCATGATGTTGACCATTTTATTTTTACTACATATAGACTTGTGAAATATCATTCCATCCCTATTCCTCCCACTACTTCCCCTTTTCCACTTGTTACTATGGAGCCCACAACCATTCTAGAGGCCTCTTCCATACCTATAATGTTTCCTATTCCCATTATTACTAATACACTTTCACCTTCTTTTGATGAGATAACAACAAATTCCACAATGAAATAACTTGTTTGATTACCACTTGATTCATTTAAACTAGGATAGGTATTCCATACACTACAATACATTTTACTTTTAATTTTTTTCATATGCATATAAATACATGCTTATTTTTCAATATTCCATATAAAATTGCAAGATTAATTCACATTTATATCACTTGGAGAGTAGATTTTGGAGAGGAGATTTTTGCACACTTATCAAGGAGGTAGATTTTGGAGAAGAAGAGATTTTAGCATTTTTAGCAAGGAGGGCAGATTTTGGAGAAGACAACTTTGATTTTTATAAATCAAGGCAAAATTTGGATGAGAATTTACCTTTGGTAGAGGATTATTTTTGAGTCATCTTTAACTTGAAGAAGAAAATATGACAACAAAATAAAATAAAAAATAAGGCTCAACGAAAATTATCAAAAGAAGAAGAGCAAAGGAGGCATGGACAAAACTTAGCAAATTATCATAGAAAGAAACAAGGTACATGCTTATTTCTTCTCTCTCTCTCTCTCTCTCTCTCTCTCTCTCTCTCTCTCTCTCTCTCTCTCTCTCTCTCTCTCTCTCTCTCTCTTGTGTGTGTTTAGGACTTTTATTAACACCTCAATGTTTTCCTTATAAATCCATTTCCAATTATGAAAACCATGTTAGATAACTTAGAAACTTTAATACTAAAAAATAGTCATCTTAGACATTAGCATAACTTGGAACCTCATTTTGCCTAAATTCCTTATCATCTATTTCCAATTTTATTTGTTCCATGGAATTCTTAAGTTCAAGAATATTTGATTTTATTTGTTCAACTCCACTTAAATAGCTCATAGTCTCTCACTTTCTTTGCTTGCATGTAAATTCATGTATCCAATTTCCAAAACCTAGTGACTTTGAAAATTCATTTTTCCATTTCCTTAAATTGAATCCATTTCCAATTGTATTTGTTCCATGGAATTCTTAAGTTCAAGAATCATGATTGATGTCATTTGAAATTTCTACTCCACTTATAGCATCATGTCTCTCACTTTTTTTGCTTGCATACATAAACTCCACTTATATAGCATCATCTCTCACTTTCTTTGAAAAATATTTTATGACATGTAGAAAGCCTGGCTCAACAAGTAGGAAGTTCTCATGCTGAAGTCGAGCCAAATCTAGATATTGGATCAAATGAATCCGCTGAAGAATACATGGACCTTGAAGATAGGGAGGACGTCCAAGTTCAAACAATGCATGTTGGAGAGGGTTTAGGATCACTTCCTTCTATTGGTATGGATGAGCATATAAAACTAGTTGAAACTTCTCTCACTTTATTTGCTTGCATGTAAATCCATGTATCCAATTTCCAAAACCTGGTGACTTTGAAAATTCATTTTTCCATTTCCTTAAATTGAATCCATTTCCAATTGTATTTTTTCCATGGAATTCTTAAGTTCAAGAATCAAGATTGATGTCATTTGAAAGTTCTAATCCACTTATAGCATCATGTCTCACTTTTTTTGCTTGCATACATAAACTCCACTTATATAGCATCATGTCTCACTTTCTTTGCAAAATATTTTGTGACATGTAGAAAGGGCTAAACAAGTAGGAAGTTCTCAAGTTGAATTTGAGCCAAATCTAGATATTGGATCAAATGAATTCACTGAAGAACACATGGACCTTGAAGATAGGGAGGAGGACCAAGTTCAAATAATGCATGTTGGAGAGGGGTCAAGATCACTTCCTTCTACTGGTATGGATGAGCATATAAAACTAGCTAAAAATGTGAGGAAACAAATTTCTTATAGAAATTTAGATCATTTACTTGAAATGGATATGGAGAAACTAAAATTTTATGCCAACCAACCTAAAATTAAGAGTAAGAGGTCAATGACTAAATTTGTAAATGTAATAATCAATGATCATTTCAATCATCTTGAAACACTTGAAAAACCCCAATTTTTATCACATTTACTTCTTCGTAATGAGCTGAAAGAGTCATTACAATTGTTGGGTGTACATTGGGCATCAAATAAGAAGAAACACATGACATTACAAAAAAAATATTGAAAATATTAAAAATGGTTTAGATTACGTTGGGAAAGGATATCAATCAGTGGATAATCCCACTACAAGAAGGGTGATGTTGACATCTATTTTAAATCAAGATATAGCAAGAAAAAGAAAAATGTCTACACTTTTGGCTAAAATTGGTTATAGTAGAACCACACTAATAAAATATGAGAAAAAGAGAAAGGTTTTGGATGATAGTTCAGAAGGCAATTGGGAAATTATGTGTATAGCTCCCCATTCTGATAGGATTGGATATGTTGTTAGGAACTTGATCTCAAGTTTTTGGAATGAAGAGATTTGCCCATCATCAAATACTAGAGATGTTATGAGACACAAGATTAGGCCCAATATTTATGAAAATCATATTAAACATTGGCTAGACATAACATAACTTGATATGTATATGAACTTTTATAATAAGTATCCTCGTATAAAGATTGAGAAAACAATGTTTGAAAGGTTAAGCCATATTATGTGAAGATAAACAAGTTTTTTGAGACTTGTTGTCATTATCATATTGAATTTTATCTCTACTATCAGGTGCTTTGAAAGATGAGAAGAAATTTATGGATTTCAAAATGCACCTCCTAAATAGGTAAGTTTGTTCATAAAGGATATGTTATGTGATCATGAAAATGGACCTCAAATATATTGCATAAAAATACTTTGTGAAACATGTGGAAATTTGGCTAAATTTCCTTCAAGAAATGAAGATACTAACCTAAAAAAGATAGTAAATTGCAAGAGTTACAAGTATGTAAATTTTCAAAAAAAATTTGGGAAAGAATCCACAAGGTTAAACTATGTAGAAGAGGAGATTCCTATTGGAAAATTTATGGAATATTTTTGAAAATTGATACAACCATACATACAACATTCATTTTTTTGCTAAGTGGCAAGCACAATAATTTAAAATAGTAAGAGATACTTTCCCACTTGGAATAGTTCTATCAGTAGTTAACTTTGTAGAAAATTATTCTTTTATACATCAAAAAGAGATTCAATCAAAATATTACTTTATAAAGCAAATCACTATTATGGTTCATGTGTGTTATCGACATGCACAATCAGAATTGGATGGTGTTGAGAGTACAGATGAACAACGCGCCATTAAGAAAGAATATCACTTTTATATTAGTGATGATAAAGAGCATGACACACTTTTTGTACAATGACGATTCCCAATTTTTTTTTAGAATTTGAGAAGTAGGGGTGTAAAATTTGAAAATCATTTTGTATGGTCAGATGGATGTGTGGCACAATTCAAATTATCACGACCATTTTATGCACTATCTAGATATCATAAAATTTACAAAATACCACATGTTTGGAGTTTTTTTGAGAGTGGGCATAGAAAGGGTGAGCATGATGGAGCAGGAGCTTGCATCAAATGTGCTTTAAGAAAGCATCAAATGAGTTATTCAGAAGATCGTATAGACAATGCACATGATGTTGTTGAATGGTGTAAGAAACACTTTGCATCAAATGAGGTTGGCACATCTTTAAGAACAAATCAAAGCATTTCACATAGAGTGTTTTGGGAGATATCAGGTATGTATAGATTACATTTTCAAAAATTTGAATTTATTTAAATTTAAAATTATATATATATATACATGTTTGTTCACATAAGTTTTTTGTATATGTATCTAGGTGTGGATAGAAGATCGATGCATGAATGAAAGAGGGTAGAAAAAACAAGATCTTTGCATTGTGTTATGAGTTCAGGTAGTCACCCTGGATGGACATTATACATGATGGATTACTCTTGTTTTTACACTAAGTATATTACGAGAAACTCTGGTCATGCATACAACAACCAAGAACTTGGATATGTTGGTAAATGGGATATGGTGCCACTAGTTGTTTTAGAAACATATGATGAAAATGAGAAAGAAAGATTTGAAGACATTCCTTTGATTTCAATTGATTATGACCACATTTTAGGATTGGTTAGAAAAGATACATGTGTAAGTTTTCAATAATTTAAATATTATATATATAGTTAATCATCCTTAAAGTGTAGAGACATTTCTAATTTTTTGTGTAAATTTAGTGTACAAGAGATGTTTTTGCAGTCATAGCAGAGCTTGGAAACATAGAAGGTGTTAGATATTATTTATTGTGTTGCACAAAAGAGAGGAATAAGCTAACACAACTTGAAACAAGTGATGAATTGTTATTTCCCATAGGTGAGTTTGAATTTAAAATTATATATATACATTATGTTCACATGTGCACATTACATTAAAAACATTAAATATATTGTACAAACCTTGAGCACGAAAATGTTGTACACGTTCACATGTCTTACCTCAGGTTCATGTTTACCACGTGCAGGTTCTGTTGTAGTGCAAGGGATATATCTAAAACAAGTCAAAGTTGTTCAACATGGGATTCATTATGTAGACTATCAACCTGATAACAAGGTATATCAATATAGTCACCTAATAATTACGACCACCCTACATCTTCATGCAGTTCCACATGCATGTGGACGAAAAAAATGGAGACTAAATAGTGATGATCATCAAAAAAATTTACATGTTATTGAAGAGCGAGCTAAACTAGAATGTTTGAGTTAGATTATATCCATAATTTTCAAGTTCACTTGTACATGTATACATATTCAAGTGAGAACTTATAGTAACTTGTACATAGTTGTAAATAATTTTGCATAAATTCCAATTATATGTACATATTTGTTCCATGGAATTCTTAAGTTCAAGAATCTTTGATTTCATTTGAAAATTCAACTACACTTATAAGCATCATCTCTCACTTTTTTTGCTTGCATGTAAACTCATATATATGCTTTTGAAATACTTGTTTGAAACCTAGTGAAGTTTTTTAAAATCATTTTGCCTAAATTAAAATTATATACAACTTATATAATTTGTTCCATGGAATTCTTAAGTTCATTAGAATTATAAGCAAAAATCGAATTATAAGCAAACATAATGTCATCATCTATAAATATATCTTATGAAGGAAATGCGCTTATAGTCAATGTATCATTAGAGACAAAAAAAATGTACTATCACTTCATATAAGAGATATTTAACATGTGATGATCATGGAGTGGTGAAATAAGAATGTCCAACAAAGTGGGAAAGGTGATAATCAAATACCTAAAGAAATGAAAAGGATACATGTTTTCATTCAAAGCTTTCATAAACAATGTGATCTCATTAGTATTATAGAATGTCATAAGTGAATCAAGAACAATAGAATTATATATTATAAAATATTTGAACATGTCAAAATTAGTGATGGAAGCATTAAGAGAGGCTAAGGATAAAGGACCATGATAATCCATAGCATAGAAGTAAGGCTCTAAGGATCTAGGGTTTACAAGGATATACAATAAAAGCATAACCAACCTAAAGGGATGATTAAACTAGCACAAAAGTGAAAGTATAATTATTTAAAAATCATATTTGAAATGTTTGGGAAGAGGTAATTGTAAGGAAAAGCTATGGGTGTGTAGGGTGAGTAAAGGATAGGCATAGGAGAAGAAGTGCCAAACTCTAAAATGAAGATCTCCCAATAAATGACATAAGAAAAATAAAAAAATATCTAAAAGTAAGATATAATTATAAATAAATGTATATACAAAAATTTCTATTATAAGCTAAATAAATAATTGTTCAAATATATTGTACTTCCATTATATACATAAGAAAATAGAATGTTCCCATCCCTTAAAACCTAAACCCTTAAACCTTCTAGCCTCTAACCTTAACCCTCTACCCTCTATATCTCTCCCACTCCCTCTCTCTCTCTCTCTCAAGTCTCTCCCTCCTAGCTCCTCTCCCTCTCTCAGGTCTCTCTCTCTCACTTACTTCCCATTCTGTGCCCCCTTACCTTAACCTCTAACCTCTTAACCTCCTTAACCCTTAAACCCTAAATCCTACTCCTATACTCTAACCCCTACCTCTACTCCCATTCCTCTCCCACTCCCACTCTCCTATGCTTAACCCTTAAACCCTAAACCTTTTTACTCTCTAACCTTTTAACCTCTACCTCTCTACCTCTGCTCCTTAACACTTAAACTCTACCCTTAACTCCTTAAACTCTTAAAACCAACCTATCATTCAATTCTCTACCTCTTAAGGACTCCTTCTTAAACTCTATAATTTCTACCTAAAGTCCCTAACTCTTAAACTTCTCAAATCCCTCAACCCTTTAAACTCAATTCTAATCCTCAATCCACTCTACCTATATATTGGACCTCAACCCTAATCTCAAACTCCCATACCCCAACCTCACTTTCACCATAAACCCTTAAACTTTCTACCTCTAATCTTAACCCCACTTCTATGCTCTCCCACTCCTCCCTCTCTTTTCTCTCAAGTATCTCTCCTACCTTTCCCTTCTCTGTCTCTCTACCATTCTTTACCTTTCTAACTCCTGAGCCCTTTAATTTCAACCTCTCAACCCTTAAACCCTAGTCCTTAAACCTCTTACTCCTTCTCTCTCTCTCCTAATTCTCTCAAGTCTCCCTACCTCTCTGCCTTCCTCCACCTCTTAACTCCTAAACTCCTTAACCCTTAAGCCTTAAACTCCTAAACCCTTTTGTACTTTATCTAAGTACCCTTAACCTCTCTACTCTATCTCTCCACTTCTCTCTTTCAAGTCTCTCCCTCCTACCCCCACTCCCTCTCTCCCCTCTACCCTTAACCCTTAAACCCTAAACCCTTTTACTCTCTAACCTTAACCCTCTACCCTTAACCCTTAAACCCTTACACCCATAAACCCTATACCCTCTACCCTAAACCCTTAACCCTTAAACCTTTAACCCTTAAACTCTTAACCCTAAACCCTTAAACCTCTACCCTCTACTCTTAACCCTCTACCCTCTATCTTTCTCCCACTCTCCCCTCTCTCTCAAGTCTCTCCTCCTACCTCTCTGCTCTGCTCCTGTCCCTAACCCTAAACCCTTAACCCTAAACTCTAAAACCCTTTTAAAATTCCCTACCTCTATATCTCTCTCCCATTCCCTCTCTCTCTCTCTCTCTCTCAGAGTAAAGTCTCTCCCTCCTACCCTCTCTCCCTCTCTCAAGTCTCTCTCTCTCTCTCTCTCTCTCTCACTCCTATCTCTCTCGGGACTCTACCCTTAACCCTCTACTCTCTACCCTTACCCTTAAACCCTTAAACTCTCTATCCTCTACCCTTAACCCTTAAACCCTCTATCCTATACCCTCTACCCTTACACCCTTAAACCCTATACCCTATACCCTATACCCTAAACCCTTAAACCCTCTACCCTCTACTCTTAACCCTATACCCTCTATCTATCTCCCACTCCCTTGTTGATATGTGGAAATTGATCATGCTATACTATACACTCTTTAGTATTGTACACTCTTCATGTATCCTCACAACACTCTTTAGTATTGTACGCTCTTCATGTACAAAAAAAAATCACCTTTTTTTCGCTTCGTCGCCAAAAAATAAAAAAGCTGACTTTGTAAACCCTAATTTATGGAAGCTTCTAAAAGCTTGTTATAAGCAATTGGGATGGGGATTTGTAGTAGGGAATTATTCACGATATTGTAATATGTTTTGCACTGGATAATAAAATCATTGGATGGCTACGGTTTTGTGGATGTAGCCCAAATTGGGTGAACCACGCTAAATTCTCTATGTTGTCTTGTTTCTGCTATAATTTTGTGTGTGTTTTATTTCTCTATTTTATTGATCAAAATTGCATTTAACTTGTTAGATATTTTCCTTCTAACCCTAACAAGTGGTATCAGAGTGAGTTATGTTTGGTTATCATCTGCAAGAAGGTCTCACAGTTGAGTGGGAGTCTCATAGTTGAGTTGGAGAAACGACAGACAAGGGTAAGTTGAAGGTTGAGAAGTTCAATGAGAAGAACTATCAGTTATGGAAGATGTAGATGGAGGAATACCTCTATCAGAAGGATTTATGGTGGCCATTGGAAGGGAAAACCAAGAAACCCTTAGCGATGTCTGATTAGGATTGGGATATTTTGAATAGAAAGACACTTGGCAGTATTCGTTTATGCTTGGCACAATCAGTGGCGTTCAATATTACAAAAGCAAAGATAACTCAAGAGTTTATGGAAATCCTAGCAAAGTTATATGAAAATCCTTCCACTTTGAATAAGGTATTTCTTATGAAGCGTTTATTTAATATGAAAATGTTAGAAGGTGGGTCAATTGCTGATCATTTAAATGAGTTTAATATGGTTACCAGTAAATTAACTTATGTAAATGTAAACTTTAATGAAGAAGTTAGGGATCTTTTGGTTCTATGTTCTTTGCTTGGAAGCTTGAATAGTTTGGTAATGGTTGTTAGCAATTCTATTTTTGGTTCGAATACATTAAAATTTGATGATGTTGTTGGTGTTATTTTGAGTGAGGAAATTCATAGGAAAAGCTCAGGTGGAACATCCACATCAAGCAGTGTTTTGAATGCATAAAATAGGGGCATAAGGAAGGAGAGAGGAAACAATTCTAGAAGTCATGGGAATTCATGAGGAAAATCAAAGGACAAAAGGTCCCAATCTAGAGACAAGAGGGATTGTTGGTACTGTGGTAAGCCGGGTCATTTAAAAAAAGATTGTTGGTCTCAAAAAAATAAAAGAGACAAAAAGGAAGAAAATAAAGAGGAAAATGTGGTAAGTAATAAATCTGATGAGGATGCTTTGATTCTTTCCCTTGACAATGTTGATGATTCTTGGGTGTTAGATTCAGGGGCTTCATTTCATGCTATGCCCCATAGAGATTGTTTTCTCGATTATGTCCAAGGGGATTTCGGTTTGGTTTATTTTGGAGATAATGAACCCTGTCTGATTGTTGGAAAGGGAAGAATCAAGATTAAGTTGTAGAATGGGAATCATTGGCTACTACATGAGATAAGGCACGTTCGAAAGTTAAGAAGAAATTTAATTTCAGCAGGGTAACTAGATGATGAAGATTGTGTTGTTACATTTAGTGATAAAAATTTGAAGGTTACAAAAGGTGCCTTAGTGGTAGCAAAAGGTGTGAAAGTAGGCACCTTATATATTTGTACAGGTCATACTGTTCCTTCTACTTTAGCTATTGTAGATAAAAATCAATGTTCAAGAACAGTTGCTGCAATTCAGCAAGCAAAAAATCAGATAGTTGTTGTGGATTTTGAATTAGTACTATGGCATAATAGACTTGGGAATATGAGTGCAAAAGATATGAAAGTAATTCATTCAAAGAATGTTTTACTAGGTCTAAAATGTGTTAATGTGGATTTTTGTTAAAGTTGTGTGTATGGAAAATAAAAGAGAGTTTTCTCAAAGACGGGAAACAAAAGAAAGATAAGAAATTGGAGCTTGTGCATACAACTGTATGGGGACCAGCTCAGGTATCTTCTCTCGGTGGCTCTCAATATTATGTTACATTCATTGATGATGCAACTAGGAAGGTATGGATTTATTTCCTTAGGCATAAATCTGATGTATTTGAAACTTTTAAAAAATGGAGAAGGTTGGTTGAGAAAGAGATAGGTAAAAAGTTAAAATGTCTCAGATTTGATAATGGTGGTGAGTATTGTAGAAAATATTTTGAAGATTATTGTTCCTCTAATGGTATTCGTAGGCAAAAAATGGTTCCAAGGACTCCACAGGAAAATGGAGTGGCGGAGTGCATGAATAGAACAATAATGGAGCATGCACAGACTATGGGATTGCATGTTGGGCTGCCTTTAAACATGTGGGTAGAGGCTATAAACATTGTTGTTTATTTAATTAATAGAGGTCCCTCTAATCCTTTGGGTTTTGGTATTCCAGAGGAAGCACGGACAAGTAAGAACGTGAATTATTCTTTTCTCAAAACCTTCGGTTGTGAAGCATTTGCACATGTAGATTCTGAAAATAGAACCAAGTTTGATGCAAAATCAAAGAAATGTATATTTGTTGGATATGGTATTGATGAATTTGGTTATAGGCTTTGGGATTTTGGAAATAAGAAAATTGTGAGAAGCAGGGATGTCATATTCAATGAGAAAGTGTTGTACAAAGATCAGTTGCAGTAGCATGAGAAGAAAGAAAATGATTATGTAGTGCTGGATGATACTCCAAACAATGATGTTCTAGTGATTCCTCATGCTTTGCAACAAAACCAACAACAAATACCACAAACTCCAGTGAATGTTAGACGATCTTCAAGGATAAGTAGACCTCCAGAAAGATTTTCTCCCTCTTTGTATTCTATTTTATTAACTGATGATGGTGAACCAAAATATTATCATGAAGCTATGCAGGTGGATACCAAGGTTCAGTGGGAGCATGGAATGGAAGAAGAAATGGACTCCTTGCTAAAAAATTAGACTTGGGAATTATGCAAGTTGCCTGCAGGTAAAAAGGATTTACCAAATAAATGGGTTTATAGGCTGAAAGAGGAGGATGGAGGTAAGAAAAGATTTAAAGCCAGATTAGTTGTAAAGGGATTTGTACAAAAAAAGGGTATTGATTTTGATGAACTCTTTTCTCTGGTTGTTAAAATGACTTCTATTTGTACTATTTTAAGTATTGTGGTTGCTAAAGATTTGCATTTAGAACAACTTGATGTTAAAACAACTTTTCTCCATGGTGATTTGGAAGAGGAAATATATATGGAACAACCACAAGGATTTGAGGTCAAAGTTAAGGAGAAACTAGTGTGCAGATTAAAGAAAAGTTTATATGGCTTGAAGCAAGCACCTCGGCAATGGTATATTAAATTTGATAGTTTTATGGTTGAGCAAGGCTACAACAAGTGTAATTCAGACCATTGTGTTTAGTTTAAGAGGTTAGCTGAAGATAACTACATTATTTTATGTTTATATGTTGATGATATGGTTTTAGCGAGGTTTAACATGGATCACATAAAGGAGCTGAAACAACAGTTAGCAAATTAATTTGATATGAAAGATTTGGGGGTAGCAAAACAAATCCTTGGTATGAAGATTACAAGAGATAGGAAAAACAAAAAATTGTTTCTATCTTAGGTTGATTATGTTGAAAAGGTGTTGCAAAGATTTCATATAGAGAATGCAAAAGCTGTCAGCACACCTTTGCCCAGTCATGTCAAATTGACTAAGGATATGTGTCCAAAGACACAAGAGGAGGAAGAAAAAATGTCTAAGGTACAATATGCTTCAATTGTAGGCAGTTTAATGTACGCCATGGTATGCACGAGACTAGATATTGCACATGTCGGAAGAGTTGTTAGAAGGTATATGAGTCATCCTAGAGTTGAGCATTGGAATGCGATAAAATGGATTCTCATGTACTTGAGAGGTACATCCAATAAATGTTTATGTTTTGGGAGCTCTAATATAGATTTAAAAGGCTATGTTGACTCAGATTTGGTAGGGGATATAAATACTAGATGGAGTACCACAAGTTATGTATTTACAGTTGGTGGGACAATAGTGAGTTGGATTAGGCAACAAAGGAGATGATATGGCTGCAATTTTTCATGGAAGAGTTGGAAAAACAACAGGCTGAAAATCACTTGTTTACAGACAACCAGAGTGTTATACATCTTGCAAATAATTATGCCTTGCACTCTAAGACCAAACACATATAGTTGAGATATCATTCATTCGGTCGCTATTGGAGGATGGACAGGTAAAGCTGGAAAAGATACATACAAATGCCAATCTAACAGATATGTTTACAAAGGCAGTGACAAGGGAGAAGCTGAGCTCCTCTTTAGCTTCAGTTGGTCTTCATGGTTAAATATATAATAGAGTAGCAAGGTCCAAGGTGCTTATTTCCAGTGGGAGCTCCAAGTGCAGCGATGTCATCCAGGATCAATCTCCAAGTGGGAGATTGTGTTGGTGTGGAGCCTGATCAGTCTCCAAGTGGGATATTATTTCTATATGGCAACTGGTCATGCTATACTGTACACTCTTTAGTACTATACACTTCATTTAATTTTTCTTTTCACCTTTTTTTCGCTTCGTCACTGAAAAAGAAAAAGTTGACTTTGTAAACCCTAATTTCTAGAAGCTTCTAAAAGCTTGTTATAAGCGGTTGGGATGGGGAGTTGTAGTAGGGAATTATTTGCGATATTGTAATATGTTTTGTACTGGATAATAAAATCATTGGATGGCTACGATTTTGTGGATGTAGCCCAGATTGGGTGAACCACGTTAAATTCTCTGTGTTGTCTTGTTTCTATTATAGTTTTCTGTGTGTTTTATTTCTCTATTTTATTTTTCTCTATTTTATTGATCAAATATGCATTTAACTTTTTAGATATCTGCCTTTTAACCCTAACATCCATCCCCCTCTCTCTCAAGTCTCTCCCTCTCTCAAGTCTCTCTCTCACTCACTCCCTCTATCTCTCTCCCACTCCCTCTCCCTCTCTCTCTCCCTCTCTCCTTATTGCAAACATAACATGATCCTATTGGTAATGGAGCCTGATTATCTTCTTGATTCAAAAGCTTTATTTCAATCACTCTCTACCATCCATCTATCTCCTTCTCTATCCCTCTCTATATATTTATTTATTTCATCTCTATATATCCTCCTCTCCTCTCTCTCTTTATCTCTCCCTCTCCTCTCTTTCTCTCCATGTCCCTCTCCTTCTCCTTCTCCATCTCCATACCTATCTCTATCTACCTATCTATCTCTATCTCCTTACCCCTCTCTCTCTCTCTTGCTCTTCCCCCCTCTATCTCTCCCTTTATACCTCTTTATATATTTATCTCTTCCATCAAACTATATATCCTTTTCTCCTCTCTCTCTTTATCTCCCCATCTCCTTCTCTCCTCTCACTATCGCTCTCCTCCTCCTCCATCTCCATATCTCTTTATCTTCCTATCTATCTCTATCTCCTTACCCCTCTCTCTATCGCTCTTCCCCTCTAACTCTCCCTCCCTTTCTATGTCTCTCCCTTTCCCTCTATATATATTGAGCTATCTATCCCTCTCTCCTCCATCTTCTTCTTTCTCTCCCTCTCCCCCCTCTTCTTTCTCTCCCTCTTCTACCTATCTCTCTCCCTCTCCCCCCCTCTTCTATCTCTTCCTCTTTAACCTATCTCTCTCCCTCTCTCACCCTCTTCTCTACCTCTCCTCTACCTATTTCTCTCCCTTTCTCTCTATCTTTTCCCTCTCTCTATCTCTCCCCATCTCTCCCTCCCTCACTCCCTCCCTATCCCCCTATCTATCTCTCTATCTCTACCTCTCTGCCTTTCTCTTCCCATATATATCTCTATCTCTATTTAAACTAAATGTTTTCTTTTTATAAATTATAATATATTATTATTTTTATTTTAAATTTTGTTTATTTTAAATTTTATATTTATTTACACAATATATTTTTTAAGACCTATTTAATTCAAAAGTATATTGAAATTATAAAATTTATTGTAATTATTTATAATGTATACGTCTATAATATATTATTTATATTATTAATAACTATTATATAGATATATTATATATATCTATATAATAGTTATTAATAATATACTATAGAAATATATACTATAAATAATAATACTATATATTATAAAATAATACTATTGCAAACATGAAGGAAAAATCAAAATTAAAATGTATTCATCGGTTGGGAGTTCGAGCGGACGGTGGCTAAGAGTCCGCTTGAACCAACCCGCCGATTATTTTTTTACATTATTTTAAATTCGTTCGATCATTTCTGGATGATGGTAGTCCTCGGAACGTGCTATCCAATGAATATAATTTTAATATGTTTTTGGTTTTATTATGTATTTGTTTTTTTAGTTTTATTAAACATAGGTTTTTCACCAAAAATAAAACTCCCTGATGGGGTCATTGTAATCCTCATCATTTAATTTATAAATCCAAGGCAGTGTCCATGGCTGTATGCAAGAGAGAAACTAGAAAACTTTCTTGAAAGTCTATTCTACTTGCATAAATAAATCCTATTTGCATGAAAATGAACTAATCTAAGGAACACTTGCAAGAATTGAAAAATCTAAACTACTTCACACTTGTTGGAAATGAAAAACTTTTTTGAATTCAAATTTACTCTAAAAATTCTGGAAATACATTGCTTGGAATCACATTAGAAACTATTCTATTTCCTTAGGATAAAACAAGCCTTTCTAATCCCCTCCTTTTCTCAAATGATTACATTGTATTTATAGAATTCATATTCTATATCCACCCAACCAATCCACTAAGAATGTGGATCCAAGATCCTATTTTTGAGGGGTCATTTTCAAAACTCTAAAAAATTGAAGTTGCTATCCTCCATCACGCCACTTTTATCTTAGTCATTTTTTGTCACATGCTACTCTTTCCCTAATTCGAATCATGCCAAATTATCAAATGGGTTTTTAGCCCTTAAAATCTACTTTCCAGATCATTTTTAATTTTTGAATTTTGTTGAGAAACGAGGGAGATATCATTGTTTTACTAAGACTACATTTTTGACAATTTTTGGGCGTCTGATTTTTAAGAAATCTTCAGTTCTTCATGTGAATGAAGGAATTATTCTTCAATTCAGTTAGCCAAATCATTGATCCTTAGCATGAATAACATGCTACAATCATGCAACAATATTTGATTGATGTGGTAACTTGAGTTATCTTTGGTGGAAGAAGGAAGCATGAAATTTAATAACTGTGAAAGATCTCAAAACTCAACATGAAACAAATACTCATCTCATTAATTTAGGAATGACTGATGCTCAATGATTTTGCATGAATGTAGGAGTGTTCTGGGAGTCTTCTCTATCTTTTCATTATTTCTTCAAAGCCTTCTAGAGCTATCAGGAGTTAACTGCTTCAAGTGTCTAGAGCTTTCTGTTGCAAGTGTCTATGAAGCTTCTTCTTATCATGAGTTATTTAACAACTCATTTATCTGCATTATATCATCTTAAACACTTCATGGAGATGTATTAGAGGCAATTTGGTTCACATTTAATTACTAAAAATAAATCAAAAATTTAATTTATATTCTACTTTAAACAAGCTAAAGATCTTTCAATCATTACTCAAATCCACTTTAACATTAATGCATTAGGAAGAAATAGATGATTTTCTTTAATAAAATATGAGACAATTTACGGTCTCATCACTCCGTATTCTACACATGTGGAAAAATAGTAGATTATCAAAAATAAATTTTGAAAAATATGAGTGCACCAAATATTGAAGTCTTTGATACAACAAAAAAAGGAATTTCGATACATACAAAAAAAGTTACGTTGTATACAGTCCGCCTATGTCTGAATTGTAATTGGTTTGAATTCAAAACTTGATCAAGGAAAAAATATTCAATAAAAAACTATGAAACCAATTGGAAGCACTAGATATCATAGTTACAAATCTAAATTCGAAAAAATTAAAATTTTATCCTTGATTGAAAAAAATTTATGTTGTATACGGTGAGCGTCACTCCTTAAAAATGGTGTTTAGTGAAAAAAAACTAGTTTTTGAAGGAGATGGGAAAATAAGTGCAATCCGATTCCAATTTTTTTGAAATAAATATATTTAGAATCTATAAAAAAAATGTCACAAATCACTAGTTTACATCATCTTCAAATTCCTCATGGTTTAGCCGCTATAGATGCTTGAAAGTGAAGATTTAGTTAGAAAAAATTATTTCAGTGTCCAGTTTGGCCAAAAATTGTAAACCAGTATTGTAGGATCACCCCTAACAACCTTATGGAGGGGTTGGCGATTCTTGGCCCGATATTGAGTGTGTTTTTTCTTTGGGTTAGCGTAGGATTATCTTTGAATCAGAATCATAGGTTATGGTTAATCTGTTGCACGAGCAGAAGGTGGCAAAGGTTAATTGGTAGCTTGCCTTGGTGGTTCGTCAAATTTTGTAGATATGCTTTATGTTGGAAGTGGTGTCTTTTGTCCACATCCTGTGTGAATGGAATAGGGTTGCTGTCTGTTTGGCTAAGTGGGCTTCAGAGCATGCTGAGGATTGGAAGATCGAGGAGTGGGGATAGTTATCTCTTAATTATTGTTAGGAATTAGAGAGGGTCATTGCTGATGATATGGATGGATAAGGTGTTTGTGCTATGTGGATGGTGGTTGTTGTCTTGGTTGGGTGTTTTTGTACTTTCTCTCTTGGGAGCCTACGGGTTCCCTAATTCCTTTGTTCTGGTTATTTCTTAATTTCAATAAAGTTTTTACCCCTTTTATTTTTTTAAAATGAGATAATATTCATTCATAAAGCAGTGATAAAAAAGCGTAATCACAATTTATTCATCTTTAGAATTCACATTACATTCACGTTTTACTCTACATAGTAATAGTAAATAGTAATTACACATTTGGGGTGTAAAAATTATGAGTAAGTATCCTCATCTGTAGGCTCTTTTTCAGTGCTTACTGGAAGCTGGTTGGTCTAGGGTGATTTATTTTAAGACTTCTTACCTTTGTGGGCAGATGGAGGTGTTTAGGTGGAAAGCTCCTAGTGAATGGCTAGTGGATGGATTGGAGGATTGTGTTGAGCTTTGTAATATTCGAGCAAGTAGACAATGCAACTCTCTTCGGGATAAAGGTATTCTGGCTTGAAGTCTAGATCCTAAAGGAGTTTCAACGGTGGCTAGTGGGTATTAGGAGTTGATTGCTCAAAAGTATGGAGGGTTGGAACTTCCATTGTGGAAAAAATGTTTGGAATAATTTCTCTTGGCCTGAGTGTAATTGCTTCCTGTGGACTTTAGATTGGAATAGATGTTTGACTTGGGAAAATCTTTAGAAGCGGGGATTCCAGGGCCCTTTAGTTTGTGGTCTTTGCGAGATCAGTGAAGAGGTTTCTTCCCACTTGTTCTTTCGTTGTCCTTTTTCTATGCTTATTTGACACTTTTGGTGGGGTATTTGGAAACATCCATTTTTTCATGCCTCTTCTCTTGTTGAATTCTGGAACAGTCTGGGGAGACCACCTACACACGCCTCTTTCCTCCAGATCATGTGGTGCATTGGCTCTACCTTCATCCTTTGGCAACTCTAGCTAGAAAGGAATTGTAGGATTTTTTGTGGGGAGAAGTTGAGGATTCAACAGGTTTGACAAAGAATTGTTGATATGATCCAAGAGATTGTGGAAGCTAAATGTGATATGTTTTTTCCTTTGGAAATGAGTGATGATAAGATTGTGAACATATTGGATATGTAGGGTTTGGCCTTTGACTCCTTTTATGTTCAAAGAGGTAGGCATACTAAAAATAAGGTTCAGAGGGTTGGGAGATGGCATCCTCCTCCAATGGACATTTTGAAGATCAATAATGATGGCTCATCTAGGGGTAATCCTGGGCCTGTGGGGATTGGTGGAGTTGGGAGAGATTGTTTTGGCTCTGTTATTTTCTTTTTTTCTATTCATAAAGGGCAACAAACTAATAATCTTATGGAGGGGTTAGCGATTCTTTGGGCTATTGAGTGTGCTTATGCTCTTGGATGGCATAAAAATTATTTGTGAATTAGACTCTCAAATCATGGTTAATCTTCTGAATGAGAAGAATTTGGAAGGGGATAATTGACAACTTGCTTCGGTTGTTCAACATATTTTGCAGCTATGTTCCATGCTAGAGGTGGTGTCTTTTACCCACATCCCTAGGAATGGAATAGGGTCACAAACTATTTGGCCAAGTGTCCTTTTGAGCATGTTGGGGACTGGCAGATTGAGGGATGGGAGCAGTTATCCCCTAAGTACCATCAAGCTTTAGAGAGGATTATTTCAGAGGACATGGTTGGTTGATGTGTTGGTTTTGCAACAGTTTTATGTCTTGGTTGGGCAACTTGATGGTCTTGCTTTTCTTTGGGAGCCTTTATGGTCCCTGATTTCTTTGTATTGTTGATTTCCTAATTTCAATAAAAGTTCTTACCCTCTTTTTCAAAAAAGAAAAAACACATAAATAATATTATCAAATATATAGTATATTATTTTTATATTACCTAATATAATATATATTATTAAACTAAATATAATATAATATATTGTAGATATAATTCATATCTACTAATGCTTAGACATGGCAATATTTAGTGGGAATTTGTTGGGAATGGGGCCATGTTATCTTTGTATGAGGAAACTTTATAA
Source organism: Sequoiadendron giganteum (assembly GCA_007115665.2). Lineage (NCBI taxonomy): Eukaryota > Viridiplantae > Streptophyta > Pinopsida > Cupressales > Cupressaceae > Sequoiadendron > Sequoiadendron giganteum. The sequence continues at coordinate 39,213 of CM021107.1, read as the reverse complement.
GGTTTGCCACTTTCTTTATTTTACTTCTTTATATACTTATTATTCAATTATGTTTAATACAATGGTAGTCATATAGTTGTCATTAAAACTAGCACAAAAGTGCAAGGATTACGTTGATAGATAAGTATATATAAGTTAATATGTTAAAAGTACAATTTTATATGTGCATAAAAGATACATAAATTATCCTCAAAACAACGTTATTTGAAGTGACATCTAAATCCATAAATTCACAATTTAAAAGTAAATATCAATCTTTATTTTATTAATAAAATTTGTTCTCCTTTAAAAAAATTCCAGTTATTAAATAAAATAAAATTTAAACAAAACAATAAATTTTAAAAAAGAATTAGAGAATTTCAAAATTTTCACAATGAAAAAGATTCACCACAATCTGTATGTAAACATTCTCCTCCAAACATTTTCCCATTAAAAATCCATTGACCCTTTTTTTAATATGGCAAAAAGGGAAAATAGAGCAAGTTCTCAATTTTTGTTTCATAACAAATTAGATCACACTAATTCTTTTTTTTCAAATGATCAAAGTCAATTACTTAATAAGGGAACTATTCGTTCATTATTTAATGAGAATAAAAAAGATGAATCTTTTCTGATTCTTTCTCCTTCTGATTTTTTGCGAATCGTTCTATTTAATGATTTAAAATGTTTGAATACAGTAAAAAAGTCGGATGCAAATACAAAAAGAATTGCATTGTCAGGTTTCCTGGGTCATTTACATAGTATTGCTAACCGTTTCTCATACTCTCATTTCATAACTTATAAAAAAGTGTTACTAAATGAACGTTCAATTTCTAACAATGACTCAAATACTTTCCAAGTAGCTAAATACTACTTTATGGACGAAAAGAGGGGAATTTCTAAATTTTATTCATATAGGAATATTCTTTTCAATTTTTTCAATTTGTATTTTTCCCTATCCAATTAATTTAAAGATATGTTATAACTCTTTAGATTTTGTTCATTTATTAATATACAAATTATTTTCTATATTTATTTAACCTTATTTAGGTTAGGATGACTGAAATATTTCTTTTAGGAAATTAAAGAGGTATCTAGTTAGTTTGCTTTACTTCCTACTCTAACTATTACACTTTTATGTGAGAAATTGATTAAAAAATAGGTGCCTCGAGAAGGATATTTCTCAATGTATTTTATATATATTATTATATATATGCTAGTAGCATTTGTAGTACAACATATAAGACATTAAATGAATTAAGGTTAGGCTTAGGGTTAGAGATGGAATTAAGGTTAGGGGTAGGGTTATAGTTAGGGTAGGGTTAGGTTCAAGTTTAGAGATACAATAGGGTTAAGAGTAGAGCTAGGGCCAAAATTAGGGTTAGGGTTAAGGCTATGGTTAGGGTTAGGGTTAAGATTAGGGTTAGTGTTACAATTAGAGATAGGGTTAGGGTTAAGGTTAGGTTTAGGGGTAGATTACTATTAGATTTAAGGTTAGGATTAGAGTTAAAGTTGGGGATAAGATTAGGGTTAGGGTTAGGGTTAGGGTTAAGGTTAGGGTTTGGTTTAGGAATAGGGATAGGGTTAGAGGGAGGGTTAGGGTTGTAGTTAGGGTCAGGATTAGGATTAGGGTAAGGATTATACTTAGGGATAGGGTTGGGGTTAGGGCTATAATTATGATTAGAGATTGAATCAGGGTTAAGTTTAGGGTTAAGATTATGATTAGGGTTAAGGTTAGGGTTAGGATTAAGGTTTAGGTTACGATTAGAGATAGAATTAGGGTTAGGGCTACAATTATAGTTATAGTCAGAGTTAGATTTAGGGTTAAGGTTAGGGTCATGATTATAGTTAGGGTTAATATTAAGGTTAGGGTTATGATTATGGTTAGAGTTAATGTTAGGGTTAGGGTTAGGTTTAAGGTTAGGTTAGGATTAGAGTTAAAGTAGAGATAAAATTAAGGTTAGGGCTAGGGTTAGAGTTAATGTTATGGTTGTAATTAGGGTTGAGATTATCATTAAGGTTAGAGCTAGGGTTAAGAATAAGGTTGGGGTTGGGGTTAGGGTTAGGGTTAGGGTTAGAGATAGAATTATAATTACCATTAACATTAGGGTTAGAATTAGAGTCAGGGTTAGGATTAGTGTTAGAGATAGAATTAGGGTTAGGTTACAGTTATAGTTATGGTTATGGTTAGGTTTAGGGTTAAGGTTAGATATAGACTTAGGGTTAGAATTATAATTAGAGTTAAGGTTGGGGTTAGGGTTAGGGTTAGGTTAGAGATAAAATTAGGGTTAGATTCAAGGTTATGGTTAGGGTTACAATTAGAGATATAATTAGGGTTAGATTTAGACTTAAGATTATGGTTAGGATTATGGTTAAGGTTAAGTTTAAGGTTAGGATCAGGGTGATGATTATGATTATAAATGGAACTAGAGTTATTGTTAACATTAGGATTAGAATTAGAGTTAGGGTTAGGGTTAGAGTGAGGTTAAGGCTAGGGTTAAGGTTTGGATTAGGATTAATATTAGGGTTAGGGTTACTTGGATAGAGATATAATTAGGATTATGATCAAGGTTACAAATAGAGATAGAATTAGGATTAGGGTTAGGGTTATGGTTAGAGATAGTTTTAGAGTTAGAAAATAGTGTTAGTGTTAGGGTTAGGATTAGGGTTAGGGTTAGGGTTGGGGTTAAGGTTAGAGTTAGGGTTATCATTACATTTAGAATTAGTATTAGTTTTAGGGTTGGGTTAAGGTTCAAGTTACACTTAGAATTAGTGTTAATTTAAGAATCAGGGTTAGGGTTAGGGTTTGAGTTACACTTAGAACCAATGTTAGTTTACGAATTAAGGTTAGAGTTAGGGTTGCAACTAGAATTAGTGTTAGTTATAGAATTATTGTGGGTTAGAAATAATGTTAGTGTCAAGAATAGGGTTATGGTTAGGATTAGGGTTAGGGTTAGGGTTAAGATTATAATTAGTGTTAGATTTGGAATTAGGGTTAAAGTTAGGGTTAGAGATAGAATTAGAGTTAAGATTTAAGTTAGAATTATTGTGTGTGTTAGGGTTAGGGTTAGGGTTAGAGTTAGAATTAAAATTAGAGTTAGAATAAGGGTTAGATTTAGGGTTGCAATTAGAATTAGTGTTAGTTATAAATTTAGGGTGGATGAAAAATAGTGTTAGTGTCAGGGTTAGGGCTAGGGTTACAATTAAATTTAGTTTTAGTTTTAGAATTAGGCTTAGTATTAAGGTTAGAGATAGAATTAGAGTTAGGGTATGAGTTAGAATTATTGTGAATGTTAGGGTTAGGTTTATAGTTAGAGTAAGAGTTAGGGTTAGGGATACAATTACAATTAGTATTAGTTTTAAAAATGTTAGGGCTAGGGTTTAATTCCAACCCCAACCCTAAATATAATCCTAACCTTTATCCTACTTCTAACACTAACCCTAATTATAATTCTAACCCTAACCATATTTTTAACTGTATTAATAATATTGATTCTAATGGAAATCTTAATTATAACCCTAATTAAACCCTAACCCTAACCCTAATTGAACCCTAACCTAACTTTAACCCTAATTGAATATAAAACCTAACAATAACCCTAATTAAATCCTAATTGAATCTTAATATTTATCATAATTGTAACCCTAATCCTAATCCGAGTTGAATTCTAACCTCAACCTCAACCCTAACCCCAAACTTTATTTTAGAACCCTAATCTTAATTAAACACCAATTGAAACCTAAACCTAACCTTAATTGAATCTTAACCCTAATTAAAACCTAACCCTAACACTAATTAATCCCCAACCCTAACCCTTATCCTAACTCCAACCCTAATCCTAATCTTAACTTGGAAAGTTCCTAACTCTAATAAAAATCCAATCTTAAATATAAATAGATAATTAAATGCAAACCCTAACCCCAAGATTTATCTTAGAACCCTAACACTATTGAAATACAACCCTAATTAAACCTAAACCCTAACCCTAATTAAACTCAAACTATAACCCAAACCCTAATTACACACTAACCCTAACCCTAATGCTAACCCCAAGTGTTATTTTTAGAACCTTAACCCTAGCCCTAACCTTCACCCTAATGCTAACCTCAAGAATTATTATAGAACCCTAATTGAAGCCTAACAGTAATTGAATTCTAATCTTAACCTTAAACCTAACCCTAAACCTAGTCCTAATTGAATTCTAACCCTAACCTTTATTTTAATTCTCACCCTAACTGTAACTATAAACCTAATTATAATTCTATCTCTATTCATAATTTTAATTCTAACACTAACCCTAGTTTCCTTGGAAACCTTAATTCTAGCTATAATACTAATTGAACTTTAACCCTAACCCTAATTAAAACCTAACCCTAGTTGAACCCTTATCCTACCCTAATATTAACCCTAACCCTAACCCTAACCCTAATTGTGTGTAACTCTAATTGAACCCTAACTAGGTAACCCTCTAACCCCAACCCTAATCTTAACCTTTACTCCAAGCTTTATCCTATAACCCCAACCTCAAACCTAAACCTAATCAAGACCTAACCTAACCTTATCGTTAATTGAACTCTAATTAAACCCAAGTTTTAACCCTAACCCTAATTGAACCCTAATCTTAATTGATCCCCAACCCTAACCCTATCCCTAATTTAACCCTAATCCTAATGTAAACACAAGTAAAATAATAAACATACTCTTGTTGTTCTTCAATGTGTTGTTTGGTGCAAATGCATGGTAATTTTTTCTTCACATCATAATTTTCTATTTATAGATAGGCTAAGGTGGTAAATAAGAAATCCATAATTAGTCTTAGGTGGTGCTATGGAGTAAACTGCATAAAGGCAATTGTTAGTTGAAAGGGATGCATTAAAATTAAATCCATTCCTATCAAGTAACTCTTGAGAGGACTTCCATAATAAACAAAATCTGGCAAGAATAATATTTTTGTTATGTCCCATTAAATGCAATGATAAGAATTGAATTTTTTATTGCAATATTTTCTCGTAAGTGGTATGTGTGTATTAAATTTTATAGGTCAATGGTAAACTTGTGTCATGTAGTCTACTAATTTTTTTTTATAGGCGTGAGATAGGTATGCAACTAAAACTTCAAACAATATGTAATTTATCAACTAACCAATCCTTAAATATCACCAATTTCTTAAAATTGGACATCAAAAGTTTAATTTGAAGTCATTAATCATGTAAAGTTTAATTTTAAAAATAAAATAGTTTCAAGAGCAAAATAAAATTGGTCTACTTGCTTGGTTATGTCACTACATAAAGTTAAATTCCTTATTTTTGGCAAAATAAAATTAGTTGAGAAAATTGAATGTAAACTATTATAAAATCAACTAACATTATCTATTTACACTAAAAATTCGTTATTGAATGAAATTAATAAACAACATTAGTCTAATCAATAATAATCAAACTAGAAGATCAAAAAATGTATGATATCCATAATAAAATATGCTAAATCCTCTAATTGCACTCCAAGAGTGGTTTTTCCAAATTGATTAATGATGTGCGCTCATAATTCAATAACATAACATTACATTTATGTGTTGGATATGAAAATGGCTTGGGTTGAGGCCGATTTAAAAATCTTTGATCTAAGGAATGGATGGCTAAGATTAGAAGATGATATTAATGGCTCATATTGGTTGAGAGCCATGGGGAGATGAGAAGAGGAAAACTGTCCTCATTTGGTTGGAGGATATGGAGGGAGGGGGATTAACGGGTGAATCAATGGTGGAGATTCTCCTTGGAGGAAGTGGATGGACAAGATGAAAGAGGGTAGTTGGAAGTACTTAATTTTTTTTATCTCACCTCAGGGAGGTCTAAATGTTTTATAAAGTTAAACTTTTATAATCCTAAGTCTTTGGAGATCTTAAATAATGTAATGAAGAAAAAAAACATTTGCAAATGAGTCTTAGGCACCAAATTTAAATGACAAACTAAATAGGAAACTTTCATTTTACCAAATCTTCATTTTGGGTCTTCCTTTCAAAGGTTTAGGGCACATAACATGGGAAATGCTAGAGTTATGGTTTTACATGACCTTGAAAGAGTCTATCTCCAAGTTTGGAGTGGAAATTTCACTACCACACTTGACCACCTTGCCACCCTATTCATACCCACACTACAAGAATCATGGAGCATATATGGAACGTAGCTTGGAAGTTAGAGGGGTTCCAGGAGTTTTTACAAACATCATCCATGTTGTAGGAGTTGTATGGTTGCTTTCACAATTGACTAGGTATGCTTGCATTACTGGAGGTTTATATGTTACAAATTCTTTCAAGGGGTTTGAATATGGTTGTGATATTTTAGAGTTCTATTTTATATCTTTCAGTTATAGAGGTGAAAGGAAATTTTTTGTTTGGATTCTATGCTTGGGAGATAGAACAACAAAACTCAAACATTCTCATTCAAGGATAACCCTAGAGATTTGAATCCAATGAAGAAGGGAGAAAGATATTTGACAATAAGGCTATCCTAGGGGTTGATTATAAACTAATGAGGGGTTCACTACCAAGCTAGGGATTGGAAAGACAAATACAATGCAAAATGTAATAATGAAACCTAATGTAATGCAATCTTTCACTAAATGACCTAAAAAATGCATATGAAACATAACAAAAAGTTGCAAGAAGGAATGTGTGCACTTGGAAATCTAAAGATGACTGAATGAAGCTCTGAAATGTTGGAAACCTTTGATTTTAAGGCCTACCAGGACTCATACACTAGACTGGGTGATTTAGTTTGAGATCTAAGTTTCTGTGCAGAAACTGGAATCTAGCAAATGGGTGTTTGAAACTACAAAAAATTGAAAAGTGACCTGAACTGGCACTCATATGCCAGAAATGGTGTATCAGTCCAGTTAGGGTTTTCTAAAACTTCAAAGCCTAAATCTGGTCTTCAAAGTCTGCTATGTGCTTCCCAACTAATTTTCGGATCCGAAACCTTGATTTGCAGCCTGTAGAAGTCTTCCAAGTATCTCTAATGCAAGGTGACAACTTTGGCAACTTTGAACACTTTGAAAATTTTCTCCAAACTTTCTATTCAATGTGTCTTCAATCTAAATTTTCAAATCACACACTAAAGTGAGGGAAAAATGTTGTTTTGTTAGTGGAAAGGGGTTTGCCTTGGTCAAACCCCATTTTGGTAATCAAACCTTATAATGAAATGAAATAGGAATGGATAATGATGAATGAAAAAAATAAGATGTTGCAACTCACCAAACTTTAATAATAAAGTGTTGCAAACATGTATGAGATGGCTCCAATGGATGTAGATCTTGACTCTTTCTTGAATAGGATAGATCTTGAATGAAATGCTAGCTTGAATCATGAAACCCTACATCACAATTGCTAGCTCAAAACAAACATGATGCATGAAGACTTTGACATGATTCTTGATGTTTGGATGATGCTCTAAAATGTTTGATAATCTACCCTTGAATGCTTTTGTGAACTCCAATTTTCTATTATGAATGCTCTCACAAAAGTCTTGGGTCAAAATGAGTGAAATAACCTTGTATTTATACTTAATTATGCAAGAATTCCCGAAATTACAACACTACAAGCTGGCATTAGATCCAGGAGGATAAAATCCTGCCAAGAAAATTAGTTTTAATTTTGGGCCACATGGGACTCATACTCCTAAGGTGGCGTATGAGTCCCATTAGGCATAATTTATGGGACCAACTTCAAAAATGTTTAAAAAGGTGTGAAACCAGGATCATGAACCAAAACCCCAGGTGGGACCCATACGCCCAAGGTGGCGTATGAGTTATAGACCACCAAATCTGGGTCACACAACCTAAAAACACCTAAATTATGATTGGATGTTGATTTATGTCGGGATCATCCTTGAAAAGATGCATTAAATGAGGCTTGTGGATGCAAAATAAGGCCAATTAAAGCATAAACAAGCCCAATTATTAATGAAAACCTTATAAAAGTGTGAAAGTGTGTTACAACACTTTATAACACCTAAAATAAGGTAGGATTAAGTTTATTTAATTCATAAGGTCCCAAGACATAATGTGAATGTGTTAACATTTTACAACACTAAATCAAGGCAATATTAAGCTCAATTTTATAAGGAGGGCCCAAACAAGTGTGAAAATGTTACCGACGATATTTTTTGACACTACATTTAATCCCCACTTTAGTAAGAGGATGAACTTGCTTCAAAATCACACTAAAGTAGACCAACACACATGAAGAGGGGTTCAAATGCACAAATGCTAGTAAGATAGGATGACAGTGATCAAGAGGGGTGATCAAGACCCCAGTATCAAGATCCCATGGCCAACCAACATAGGCACAAAAGAACACACATGAAAATGATATAAAGATCATCATAAAGGCACAAGCATACATTGCCAAAGACAAAAATAATAAAATAAAAGGGGGTGGATCAAGCTTCGATCATTTGTCCATCACAATGTGGATCAGATCTAGGCTATTTGTCTGCTCACTCCGAGGCAACAAAACTTCAGGCTATTTGTTGGGTGAGTAATCCAAGAAGGTGAAACACATACACACATGACCTATATACCCTCACACACATGTGAGTGGCTAAGGGAAATTCATGCCCTCATTCGAATTCTCATCAAACCATACCAAAGTTATACCTCTTGATAACTTTGATAGGGTTCCACACAAAAATGATCTTCGAGCTTCATGAGACAAGAAAAACTTCGTATGCTTGGAGCTCATGAAAAAACAATGAAATTCAAGCTTCATGAGGCAAACAAAACTTCATATGCTTGGAACTCATGAACAACAAGATGGATCCATAGGCATGCAAAGTGTATTATGCAAGGTGGCCATATAAACAAAATTTTGTAAATGCAAAATGTAAAAGACGTTCAAGGAGTCTTTCTTAGTTCATGCGAAGTCTCTAACTTAGGGAAAATTGTGTCGAATGTCTCCAAGAGTAGACCAATCAAAGAATAAAAGATTCATAACTTAGGGGATGTAGCATGTCACATCAAGCCACTAAGAAAAATATAATATGCTAAGAGAGATCACACGCTTGAAGGAAATCACACCCAATGTCACCACAAAGAAAAAAACGCATCGCATGAAGCAAGGAGACTACACCATGAAACATGCAAAAGAATAATGCCAATTGAAAGGGTGAATTTTGGGTGTGGATTCTATGCTTAGGAGATAGAACACCAAAACTCAACACTCTCATTCAAGGACAAACCCTAGAGATCTCAACCACAAGTATGCAAAGGAGAAAGATATCTAACTGTAGGGTTGTCTTAGGATCTGATTGTAAACAAATGAGGGGTTTTCCACCAAGCTAGGGCTTAGAAAGAAAAATACAATGCAAGTCAAAATGCTAAAACCAAGTATGATGTAATATTTCACTAAATGACCTAGAAATGCATGTAAAACAAAATAATAAGATGAGAGATGAAATGTGTGCACCTGGAAATCTGAAGATGATGGATGAGGCTCTGCAATTATAAAAATAATGACTTTAATTCTAACTGGGACTCATATGCCAAGTTGGGCGAATCATTCCCAGATCTAGGTTTCTATGTAGAAATAGGGTTCACCAAAATGAAAGGAAATTTTTTGTTTGGATTCTATGCTTGGGAGATAGAACAATAAAACTCAAACACTCTCATTCAAGGATAGCCCTAGAGATCTCAATCCAATGAAGAAGGGAGAAAGAGATCTGATAATAGGGTTGTCCTAGGGGCTAATTATAAACTAATGAGGGGTTCACCACCAAGCTAGGGCTTGGAAAGAAAAATGCAATGCAAAATGTAATGATGAAACCTAATGTAATGCAATCTTTCACTAAATGACCTAAAAAATGCATATGAAACAAAACAAAAAGTTGCAAGAAGGAATGTGTGCATCTGGAAATCTGAAGATGATTGAATGAAGCTCTGAGATGCTAGAAACACTAATTTTAAGGCCTGTCAAGACTCGTATGCTAGACTAGGCGATTTAGTCCCAGATTTGGGTTTTTGTGAAAAAAATAGAATCTGGAAAATGGGTGTTTAAAACTACAAAAACCTGAAAAGTGACCTAAATTGGGACTCATACGCCAAAACTTGTGTACCAGTCCAGTTAGGGTTTTCTAAAACTTCAAAGCCTAAATTTGGTCTTCAAGGTCTGCTCTGTGCTAATTAGTTGAAAAAGGGATGCTCTAGGGTTTAGGTCATAGAACACCACTTTTCTTCAACTAACATTCAAGGATTCCCTAGGATCCCAAAATGGATTGACTATCAACACAAAGGTGAATCAATTCTCAACAAGGGAGACCTAGGGAGGTTCCTTAAACTTTGAGAGGTTCACCACCAAGCAAAATCTTTGAAAAGACAACTTGACATTCAACTCACAAAACCTAGTAATGCAATCTAAATGATGAGTGCAAATGACAAAATTAGGTAACATAAAGTTATGATATATGTACCTTGGAAGTCTAGAAATGTGATGAGGATTCTGGAAATGCAAAGAAGCTGTCAAAATATGCTATGGAGAACTAAGGTTCCCTTGCTATCTTATTAGTCCCACTCCTATTTTTTTAGGGTAGATGTAGAATCTTCAGATGCTGGAACCGGATCTGAAATAATCTCTACAAAATTCCACTTGGAGGACTAAGACACCCTTACTATTGTCTTAGTCCCAATCTAAATTTCTAAAATCTCTGAAAGTGGTTTTGAGCACTTCCTTCTTCTTTGGTCTCAGGTCCTGAAACTTCTGGATCTAGCTTGTAGGTGAGTTATCGTGAAGATGACAACTTTACTATGCAACTTTGCAAATTTTCACTTCAAATGATCTTCAAGTCTTCAACCTAAATCTGCAAACACAAACATGCAAGAGAGGAAAAACTTGTTGATTGTTAGTGAATGGGGGTTTTCCTTGGTCAAACCCCTTGTTGGTAATTAAATGATGAATGAACAAAGTTCTATGTTGCAACTCACCAAACCCTTGTTATGGAATTTGCAAACTTGTGTGAAATGGCTATCTTGGATGTAGTTTTTGAATCCAATGAATGCTTGATAGATCTTGACTTGAATTGCTTGCTTGAATCAGAACCCTGCATCACAAATGTTAGCTCAAAAACACACATGATGCAAGAATATCCTTGATATAATGCTTGAATCTTGAGTATGGCTCCAAACTCTTGATGAATTGCTCTTGAATGCTCTTATGGACTCAATTTTTGATAAGGAATGGTCTCACAAAAGTCTTAGGTGAAAATGAGTGAAAGAACCTTGTATTTATATTTATTCATGCTTAATATCTCAAAATTATGCCACAACAAACCAACACATGAAATCATTAATTAAAGGAGGCTAAATACCACCAAGATTTGAAATTAAATCTCAAAAATACCTTAAGGGAGACTAAGACACCCTAGGTGGCATCCTAGTCCCAGGTTCTAAAAGCTTGGGACACAGACTCCAAAAAGGGGCCCATTTAAGGCACACTTGAAATCAGGGTCCGAAGACCTTTGGGGGACAAAGATGCCCTAGGTGGCATCTTAGTCCCAAGCCAAAAGTCAAGGGAACTTAGCTAGAATCATTAAATTATCATTTATCCATTGATGTTTGTCAGGACTAGCCATAAAAAAGATATAGTTTATTAGGCTTGTGGATGTAAAATAGGACCAATTAAGACATAAATAGGGATAAACAAAGCAAGGTGGGCCCAAACAAGTTTGAAAATGCAAGGGTATGCATTTTCCTACACTACATTTATCCCCCACTTTAGTGAGAGAATGAACTTGCTTCAAACTCACACTAAAGTAGCCAACCACACAATCAAGAGGGGTTCAAATGTACAAATGCTAGTAAGATAGGATGATAATGATCAAGAGGGTGGCCAAGCCCCTAGGATCAAGATCCTATGGTAGACCAAAATAGGCACAAAGGAACACCCTTGCGGATGATATATGAAGCCATAACTAGATCACAAAAATACACCATCAAAGATAGAAAAAGAAAAAGGAAAAAGAAAAATGCAACAAATCAAGCTTCGACTGGGTATCCAACATGCTGTGGACCAGGTCTAGGTTGTTTGTCCAAAAAGGTTTACAAGTGGAATGCGCTGTCCACTATGCAAACAAAAATGCATGCTCACAAGGGCTAGTGAAGCTAGTTGTTCACTAGGTGAGCCCCAACTAACCATATCAAAGCCATACCTCCATGACTTTAATACAATATGAAAATGCAATGTAATAAGAAAGAGGGATGTTCAAAGGGATTTTGCTTAGTTCACGCAAGGTCTCATCTTAGGGAACATTGTGTTTAATGTCTCCAAGAGAGGACAAGTCAAAGAAATATCACTCTTAGAGGAAATCAAGCCCAATGACACCATCAAGAAAAGGGCACATCACAATAAGAAAGAAAATTGCACAATGAAACATGAGTGTTGATGTATGCCCCCACTTTAAAGCGGTCGCTAACACCATTGCTATGAGTAATTTATTTAAAGTAGAAGAAGACATGAGAGCTTATTTGAAAATCCCTATGCCAAGTCATATGTTTCCAATAAGCTACTTCATGAGAAGGGAAGGGGTTGCCCCCAAAATGTCTAACTCAGTACGTCACATGCAAGCCAACTTAAGGCATGTCATCCACATCTCAAACTTGCTTTGATATATACATGAAATGTGGTCAACTATCCAAAAGAGGCAATGACATGTGACATACACTTAGACAAGGCTACCTAAACCCTTGCATCCAATTAGTGAAGGACAAGGATGAGCCAAAATGAAAAGAGGAACTAGATGTTTCAACCCAAGGGAGAGCATCACAGTCCTTAAGATATTGAATTTTTTTACTCAAAGCTTTACATTCATTAGTAGCATGACCATGAACTCTATGATATGCACAAAATTAATTTTGTAGTAAAATTTATTTCGTGTTCTTGGAGGGAGGGATATCAAACGATCTTGGAGGAGTCTCAACAAGATACTTTCTTGATCAAAAGTAGAGGATGTTTCATTATTTTGTAGCAAAGATATCTCTTTCTTAGTATTAATTGTCATACCTACACAAGACTCTTTAGATTGCGAGATTTTGTTCTCTTCTTTAAAGGAAGATGTAAAATCTATGGAACTTGAATTATAAGTGTTTTGCATGATGACATTAATGTTAAGCGAGGATTTCTTTGTTTCTTGTAAATGATAACAATCAAGACCACTAGTGTCTATCAATTCAAGATGCACTATTGTTAAAGTCAGCTTAGAGGAGTCTTTTGTAAGAGTTTTGATATTGAGTGAAGGTTTGTTTGATGGTTTGATTTCTATCATAGGACAATAACCAAGACCATGAGTCATTTCTTGTGTGTTAGGTTCTATAGGGACACAAATACCTTGTTCTCTAGCACCACATCATTTTCCACTACATCCAAGTTGTTTCATAAGCTCATAACCTCTTCCATAAAGTTTTTTTATTTCTTCTGGAGTTGGTGGTTGTTGATAGTCTATCTCATCGAAGTTTATTATGTAGCTTGATTTTTCTTCTAAAGTGGTTGAGGTGGTTGCTTTTGAAGGCTTTTCTGAATTTTGTGTTGACATTACTGTCTTTTCTTTTCCCTTGTCAGAGTCTTTGTTTATGATCTTGTATTCTCCCATGAATGTTGTTTCAAAACTCAACGATACCAAATCGTCTAGCAATATCATTTTGAAATGTTTAGGGCCTCTGTCTTTTTGTTGTTGTAATGTAGGATTTCTGCAAAATAGATTGTTAGTCTAATAATGCATGCATATATTAAATAAAATCCAACAAACAATAAAATACATTAGAGATAAAATGATAAAATGAATGAAACCAGAACAGTCTCACCCAATCTTCTCTCCTCCATGATTCATTTCCATTGTACCTCCTTAAGCTTGTTGTGATAATGGATGCCCTCAGATTTGTGAGAAAATTCTATATGCCTAGTCCTAAACAAAGCCTTTGAAGGATTTCTCAATAAACTAAATGCAAAATAGAAATTTAATTCTAGTATGCAAGTAGTTAATAAGCCTAAAGATGATAATGAAAGATGATATTATGAGATTGCAATATTAAGAGAAAACAATAAGAGATTCAAGAGATTAATAAGAGATGTCAAAAATGAGATCAAGATTGTCATTTTATAGAAAATGCAATTTTGAACGAACAAACGAGATGAGAGATTGAGAAATGCCCTAGAATCAATGGTTAAGATTCAAAATGACAACTCTCAATTAGGGTTAGGGTAAAATCCCCAAATGTGTGGACGAGATTTAATTTAGGAAATTAAATCAATGGTGGAGAATAAATGTGACATTGAGATGAAATTAGTAAAAATCAGAAGATAAGGAGATGAGATTTTAGCAATTCAGTAATTTTAGAAATTACTTGATTTGTAGAAGAATTTTTCCATTTTGAATTAAATTAATTCAAAATATGGATTTTGTGAGATAATAAGTAATTGATTTTTGAAATTAATTACTAAAAGAAGAATCAGTTAACTAAGTGAAACATTTTAAAATAATTTTTTTTAAAAAAAATAAAGAAGTGTCACATACAACAATTAAATAATTATGAATAATTATTTAATTTAGGAGAAGTAGTTATTTACTTAAATAAATTAATGAATCTATTTAATTAAGAGAAGATTTAAGAATTAGTGACATATTAAATCAATATATTAAAATATACCTATTTAATAATCAGGAGGACATTAATGATAAAGATTAATTAAATAAATTGAGGATTTTATTTAATTATTGGAAGACTTTGATAATTAGTGACACACTAAATAAATAAATAAGGTTTATTTATTTAATAATCATGAAGAATGAAAGATCATGAATTAATTAAATAATTATGAATTATTTAATTAATAGTTGAAGGTGGGTTAAAAACATAATTAAAACGTCATAATTATGCTAGGACGAAGGGTGGTAAAATATTGCTTGCAGGCTTTGGTCATTTTTATGTGTCTACATTTGCCCCTCTTTTTCATAATGCAGCTTGTCGCATTGTGGCAAAGAAAACAAGTCCAAAATATGCCCCAGTGAAGGTATGGAGTGCCTATGCCCCTTTGGGAAAATTTTTGAATTTCGACCCGAGGTCAGAAAAATTTGGAAAGTGTCCCGATTAATCAAATTAATGGCCAGAGGAACAATGGCGTGATCAGATTCAGAGACAGAGGATGCTTAGCTAGCCAAAATGCCAGACAAAGACGATCAAAGGAGCGTCCATTACAAACCTACTAGGTCAAAACCCTGATTTTCAGCCTATAAATAGGTTGAAAAGGCAAAAACAAGTGTCATTTGCTCATTTGCTATATAGAAATTTTAGAGATCAGAGCTCAGAGAGACGATGGTGATTCCAGTGACTACCCACCGTGGATATTGCGTGCAGACTTTCCGATGACCTGAGGGTGCAGAGGCACCGGTAAGTACTCTATCCAACTTGTCAATTTTTAAATTTAATGCATTTATGAGGGTGTAAGGGGGGTTGAACAAATGCATTGCGACACAAATGCTATCGCGTAAGCCACAATTGCCTTCGCGTTCACTGCATTTGTTTACGTCGCGACGCAAGTGCTATGGGTAGCTAGGCTATTTTGTTTGAGTGTGCAAACGCGAGGGGAAACGATGCAATCGCCAGATTGCAACACAATTGAGGCAATCTGCGACGCATCTACACTATTGCGACATAATTACCAAGTCAAACGACGCAATCATTGTTAGGTTGCGCAATTGCTAGATAAAACGATGCATTTGACGTATTGCGACGCAAGTGCCATGTGTCGAGCCACAATTGACTAATTGTGATGCATTTGTGGTCAACACGACACAATTGCAGTTGACCAGAGTTGAATTGTGTTGACCTTAGTTTTATATGCATTTTGATTTTAATAATGTTGACCCGTGTGTGCTAACTCTTGTCTTTGCCTGTGCAGAGTCGACTAGTGCCGATTTATACCCGAGAGTTCAAGCCGACGACATACGCCTTTAGAGATCATTTGAGCGATAGGGAGAGATAGCGCCTGATGTCACTAGGTTTATAATACATCACATACATGCCCATTATTCGGGCAAACAGGGGTTTGCTGATAGCACTTTGTGAGAGGTGGCACTCAAAGACCTGCTCTTTTCATCTGCCTACAGGAGAGGCGACGGTCACCTTAGAGGATGTGTACCGCATTCTTCGCATACCGATCCATGAAGAGAGAGTTGTATATGACCCGCACTGAGGGCAACATGCCCTTTTAGATATGTATGAGGATGCCGGTGGTGCCCGGTTGGGTATGGATGGTTATGAGATTGGTTGGGATGTTGTAGCCGACCGGTTTCCTAGGTGGGATGCTATGTCGATGACACTGATTACTGGATTACTAATTCTAGATTGCCATGGTGATGGATTTCCCATTGGATGGGGGGATGTACTAGTCCGTATGCAAGGATAGAGGACCGTTTTTGCTTGGGGGCCTTGTTTGTTGGCCATACTATATCATCAGCTACATGAGGTCATTTATCACCAGGGCCACAATATCAGTTATGGGACTACCCTTCTCATGATCTGGGAGTGGGAGCGTATTCCTATCTTTCGGCCACCAGTACAGATGCAGCAGCTGGGCGATGGGATGCCGTATGTCTACCTGTATGCGGGTTCGGTCAGTCAGACTCACGTTGGAGATATCAGATATTGGCGTCACAGGATTGACACCATGATTAGTTTTGTTTGGAGGCCTTACAGAGATTACGGTCAGTGGCCAGATGAGGATGGACATTTATCATTATGCAAATAGTTTAGATACTTGATCGACCATACAGTGCAGAGTCAGCATATCATAGAGATGTACCTACCCCAGCGGGTACTACGACAGTTCAGAGAGTAACAGGATGTGCCAGTAGGCACGGTAGAGTATGCAGGTCTTCTAGAGAGACCATATGGGGGTCGCTCATATCAGTGACAGTGGCTGAGCAATAGGTAGATGGCCTAGTTGCAGTTCCATGGATGTGGAGGGGAGGTCCAACAGATGTAGGCACATTTGCTGAGTTCAACACCTAGTGGCAGATTCATAGGCCCATCCCACTGATAGATCCAGATGGTTTTCCACCTATAGATTGGAGGTCAGTTATCCCTCGAGTACCGAGGAGAGGCCGGGGTGGGAGGGATGGAGGCAGAGATGGAAAAGGGGTCGGGGGAGAGATGGAGGCAGGGGAGACATGGGCCGAGGAGACGGAGGTCACGGTGGGGGAGATGATGGGGGTGGCGGGGGAGGAGGGGATGGAGGAGGTGGGAGAGGTGTTAGGAGGAGGAGGGATGGCGAAGGGTAGCCCAGGAGAGTTAGGCAGAGGGTGGGTGGTCCACCATTGTCACCCATCCGAGAGGAGGGCGAGGAGAGAGAGATGCCAGCCGAGCAGGAGGCAGGGGAGGAGCTCAGAGGGGGTGAGGAGGAGGTGGAGATTAGGGTTGAGGAGGTGGTTAAGGGTGGAGAGGAGGTGGAGATGTCCGCATAAGAGGATCCATTTGTTAGAGGAAAACCTCTTGATATAGATGTGGAGGAGATCTGGGCAAAGGAGGAGAGGGATGAGGAGAGAGATGAGGAGGAGGAGGATGAGGCAGACCAGAGACTATGGGAGTGGATGATTTTTGGGGATGAGGAGGGTGATAGATCACCGATTTTTCTTGCCAATGCTACCATTGATCAGAGGATCGCCGATCTTCAAAGTAGAATCGATGCGGCCTTGTCTCAGAACAAGGCCTTGGCAGTAGAGTTAGAGGTTACCAGGGTGGAGAGGGATCAGGCCGTCCTCCTCCGACAAGAGTCAGATCAATGGGTGACAGAGTTTGCCGAGTTGTGCGTGGGGCCGATAGGGGACATGGCCAGAGAGCTGGCCAAGATGGCAGAGAGAAGGGGGCAGTACAGGTTGCTATATGAGCAGGCGGTTCCCCCAGAGAGACGGGACCCAGGATTGTCCCGATCCTACAACAGGATAGGCAGTGGCACCCGGACACACAGCAGCAACAAGTCACATAGTAGTATTCATACCAATGCTGGGGGGTCCATTGCATCAGGTCAATCATCAGGCCACAGGTCACACAACTCTCACAGGAACTCATCAAGCCATAGCCATAGGTCGGAGCATGGTCACAGGTCAGTGTCATCAGGACACCAGACAAAGCAGAGCCAATCTCATGTTACCGAGGCCTTGGGCTCTCAGAGTCAAACTCAGGACAACACGCCCATCCAGGTCACTTTTCATGTGGTTGGTCCGACACAACCACCTCGCAGTTCACCTCCATGAGACAGAGGAGGGACATCATAGGACTTGTTTCTAGACACTTATATTTTTGATATTTGAGCCTGCGAGCTCCATTTTTTGGATAGCATATGCTCTATCCTGTGACATTACATTTTTTAGATTATATATATGTGATGTAGTTTTGATGTGGTCTATATGATTGTATTTGCTATGGTATGTTATGCTTTATCAGATCCTATGTGATTCTTTTATGATGCTATGAGATGCATGGATGTTATGTTTATGCTTATGAATGCAATTATGGATGTGGTTATGTATGTATGCAATGTGTAATGTGATGATGATGCGATTCTTATATGCTAATGCAAATGTTATTTATGATGCCTATATGTTGATGCAAATTATGGTAATTGATTTATGCAGATGTGAGATGTGAATGTAAATGATAGCGTTATGTAATGCTTTTATGGTATTTGATTTATGCAGATGTGAGATGTGATTATGAAATGCTCACGTGATCATGTATGTAACTTTGTTTTTTGTATGTCATAGGATATCATCAGAGAATGAGAGAAAAAGAAGGCAAAGATTGATGTTAGTGCAGAAAAAAAATCCTTCAAAGCTTTGTTATAGTGCTATCCTAGTTGTTGCTCTTTATCATCATTGTGCGAAAAATGTCATGATGGCCGACAAACACTATGATATGATGTAAATCAATAGTGTGCAAGGTCGAACCATCATGTAGATCAACAGTCGTAGACAAGGATGATCATGACTCATACAAGGAACATAATTGCCCCTAGTCCTTTTGTCATGACCAACTGCCAGAAAATTCGGACCAATCATGAGACGTTGCTGCTTCTCTAAATCCCGTCGTTAGGAAATCCTTGAGAAACTAGCCACATGATAGTAAAAAAAAGACAGTAAAATCATCGTACTACATCGTTGTTTCTCTAAATCCTGAAGTCAGGACATCTTGGAGAAACTAACAGTAGAGTGATTCAAAAAGACAAGGATAATCATCGTGATATGTCGTGGTTCCTAAGACATAAGGAACTAATATCATGATAATCATCAAAAAGACAGATAAAGTTTGCCAAGTGTTTTCCAAGTGTTTTAATGTCAAGTGTTGTCAAATGTCGAGCGATATCAAATTCAGGAGGGACACATCTTGAATGACGTTGATATCTAGGAGATCAATTCTTGGAGTTAGGCGAATCCATCAAAATGCTAGATGATGATGACGATGCTTAGGAAGGAAACATCCACAAGAAGAACCCAAAATTTTTCCATGGCAACTTGTCTTGATAGGATTTTGACTACATGTCATTGCTGACATGCTGAATTGACTGAAAGTGTTGATGAAATAGATTGCTGATAGATTGATAGTTTGAGATTGACATAAGATTTGCTTGATTTGAAGATAGCTTGACGTGTGTGAAAATGTTGTGCCATGAACCCTAATGGATTGACCTAGTACGGCCTCGGGGGCTCATCAGTTTGATGGCCTTGCCTATGTCGTGCACTCGGAGACCTCATAGTTCGACATGACCAATGACCTTGTCCAGAGGACAAAAGTTTGAATCATGATTTTATTTTGACAAACCTAGAAAGACTGATCTAATGTCTCGGGGATTCAAAGATGAATCTTTCCTATGTAGAAAATGCACAAAGACAATTTAGTTTGGACATGGACAAAAGATTGATTGACATGACTGACTGGACTATCTAGACAGAGATTGACCTTGACTCTGTTTTTGGATTTTCTCAAGACATTTTCAAAATTTTAAGACTTTTTTTCCAGGACTTTTTCAGAATGCGGGATCATGTGCGACACCCACTACAGTTACATGATAAAGGTCTTGCCCCCAGATAGATCAGGGATTACCCTAGTTAAATGATATGGAGATAGGCAGACAAAGGGAAAAGGCAAGGATATGCAAGGGATGATGTCAACCAAATGCTAACCATGGTCGGAATCAACATGACTTAGGATGGATGTCGTGAATGTGTCAGGCCTTTGTGATTATGAAAAATGGATAAAGGTCATTTTGAGTAATAGTAGATGGCGAAGCAACGATCGACTACGCATGGCGCCTGTTTGCCAGGTTTTCACTATTGGATGACTTCATTTCTTTTTACTATTTTTGCCATTTTTTGATTTTTTTGGATGTCACCAAGACGCCTGTTTGCCAGGTTTTCATCAAGGGATGATTTTTTCTATTTTTCTATTTTTTGTATTTTTAGTGTGAACTCCTAAACCTGCAAATGCACAAAGAAGTCAAACATTGTTAGTGTTAGTTCAAGAATGCATGTAAAGATTTGAGGAATTCCCCATGAAATCCACCTATTAAGCTAAAATTAGGAAAAATGAAGAACATGAAGTAAGAAACTTAAACTAAATCCTAATTAAGCAAATAAGTTAAAGATCTTATGGGGGAATTGGTGCCAATGATATGTTGCAATTGGCCCTTTCCCAATTCCTAATTGCAAATGTTTGATTGAATGAGAGAATGGTCGAATCTCTAAAGAGATTTGAGCATAACCTTGATACAAAATGTGAGATGTTGTGAATGTGTGGATGAAAATAGAAAAATCAATTCTCATTTGAAGAGAGTAACTTTGCATATGAGTTGTGGATTTGAGTATAATAAGTTTACTCAAATTATGGATGTTTGAATTAGAGGAAGAATCTCTCATTTATAGATTTCAATCTTGGAAGAATGAGTGAAAATAAGCAATGTGGGATCATTCAACATCCAATGGCCAAGTGTCACTTGTCAAGATGTGAATGGTTGAGGAATGAGCACATTTTGGTCAATGTGCATGATAAATGCCATTGGATTCAAATTTGAATTTTGAATGTGACATGTGAGAGGGAAAGAGAAATGGAGTTAATGTCACTTGGCTCAATGCACAAGGACATGTAAGAGGCATTGAATGCCTTGTTGGAAGGACCAAGTCCACTTGGCCTTTTTAAATTCAAATGATGGAATATTCTCTTTTGATGCTTTGTGAGGGAAAATAGATGAATTAATAAATCAAAGTATTTGATTTATTGTGCAACTTGCATTCTCTAGAGGATTTTAGTGAGAAGGATTAACTTAATCAATGTTTTGATTAATTTAATGAAGAATTAGGTGATGTGACAATTTAGACTTAAAATATATGAATTAATTTAAGTCAAAAATTGAGAGGAAATGATTTATTAAATAGATGATTTGATTTATTTAACCACAGAGGAATATGTTAGATTAAATTAAATAATGTTTAATTTATTTAATTTAATAAGAGGACTTTAGAGAATTTAATCAAATAAAATGATTTATTTAATTAAGTAGAGATGTAAGGTTAATTAAATTAAATAATTAATTTAATCACTGAAAGAGGAAGACTTAATCCAATAAATAATGATTTATTAAATTAAGAGATAGAATGTGATGAAATGCTGAGAATATGCTTTAAGAGGAAATGTTGTCAGTAAATCGAGATCA
The DNA here is from genome assembly GCA_007115665.2 of Sequoiadendron giganteum. Lineage (NCBI taxonomy): Eukaryota > Viridiplantae > Streptophyta > Pinopsida > Cupressales > Cupressaceae > Sequoiadendron > Sequoiadendron giganteum. The sequence continues at coordinate 17,491 of CM021107.1, read as the reverse complement.
GGTGTGCCAAAATGAAAATGTACATTTTCCATGTCTACATTTAGGTTTTTAGCCCAACTCTCTGATGCTATGTGTAGAACTTTCTCATATGTAAGCTGTTGATGGGTTCTGTCAACTGTTCTCTATCAGGAGTGGCCAACTGATAAGCTCCAGAACTGAATGCGACAGTAATTATATATGGACCAAGCCAATTAGCCTCAAATTTTCCAGGCTTTTCACGGTCCGCCTGATTTCTTGGGTTCTACATGAGAACCAAGTCACCGATTTCAAATTTTCTCACCATTACTCTTTTGTTATAGCTTCAGTAGAGACGATTTTGATATTCCTGCAGATGATTTAAGGCATTTTGTCATCTTTCTTGTAGCATTTCTAGCTCATGTAGGCAAGTATGTCTGTACTCTTCATCATCAATCATTCCTTTCATGGAGACTCGAAGAGAAGGAATTTCGAACTCGATGGGCAATATGTCCTTCGATCCGTAGACCAGGGAAAGTGGAGTGGATCCAGTGGGGGTACGGATGCTAGTACAATAGGCCCATAAAGCAGGATTAAGTTGTAGGTGCCAATCTCAACCAATGTCATTGATGGTCTTCTTGAGTATTCGTAGAATTGTTTTATTTGATGCCTTAGCTTGGCAGTTACCTTGTGGATAATATGGGGTGGAAAAATGGTGTTGGATGTGGAATCGCTCACAGAGCTCACGGATGTCCTGATTTTTGAATGGACTGCCATTATCTGTGATGATGGATTGTGGGACACCATACTAGCAAATAATGTAATTTAGGATAAACTTGGATATTTGCTTACCGGTGATGTAAGTGAGGGGGACGACTTCAATCCACTTAGTAAAATACTCAGTGGCGGTGATTATGAATTTATGGCTGTTAAAAGAGGATGGATGGATCTTACCCATGAGGTCGAGTCCCCATTGTGCGAAAGGCCATGGAGAAGTGATCGGTTTGAGCTCCTGTGTAGGTGCGTGAATTAGGTCACTATGCACCCGACATTTCTGACATGTTCTAACAAACTGAAGAGCATCTTTCTCTAATGTCGACCAATAGTATCCTAGTCTGGTGACTTTTCGAGCTAACGTTGGACCACTTGAATGAGATCTGCATATACCCTCATGCACTTATCGTAAAGTTGTTTGGGATTCATCAGTGTTGAGACAATGAAGAAGGGTGTTATCAAAGCTGCAGCGGTATAGGGTGTCATTGATGATGGTGTGTCTAGCCTCTTTTTGGATAAAGGACTTTCTTTGGTTAATGGATTGGTTGGGTGGGAGGGTTTGGGACTTAAGATAGTCATATATAACTTGGTACCAAGGTGAACTGGGACCAACAATCTCGCACACCATTTCTGACTCTGGAATATCATACACAGGCGTCAATGATTGTTCCACTAAGAATTCAAATTGTGACACATTCTTAGGGATGTCTAAGAGAGATCCAATGGTAGCCATTGCATCAACTGCCTTATTTTGTGTCCTTGGGATTTGTTCAAATGCAATCATTTTGAAATACATCAGGAAACTATCCACCATTCGTTTGTAAGGAAGCAACTTTTCATCCTTTGTGTCATAATCATCATTCACTTGGTTGATGACTAACTGAGAATCCCCAAATACGAGCAATGTTTGAATTTTCCATTTAATTGCTATCTTGCGACCTGTGACCAATGCCTCATATTTTGCAATGTTATTTGTACAAGGGAAGGCGATTCGAAATGATTTAGGAATTGAATCCCCTTGTGGTGTGATAAATAAGATGCCAGCTCCCGAGCCGTGACCGGTGTGGGACCCATCAAAGTATAGTTTCCATGGTAAGGCTGGTTTTGCATGAAAGATAGACTCATCAGGAAAATCAGTTATCGACGAATGAGTGGCTTGGATTGGTGCATCTGCAAGTTGATCTGCTATTACTCGACCTTTTATTGCCTTGCGCTCCATATATTGTATGTCATACTCGCTTAATATCATGACCCACTTCGCCAAACGACCTATCAATGCTGCTCGACTCAGGAGATACTTTAATGGGTCAATATTTGCTACCAAATGTGTTTGGTGGCTCAACATGTAATATCTTAATTTCTACATTGCAAAGACAACTGCAAGGCATGCACATTCAATGGTTGTATAGTTTAATTCATATCCTATCAGTGTGTGATTGATGTAGTATATGGCTTGTTCTTTTTCCTCATTATCATTTTGTGCCAACAATGCCCCCAGTGCATTTGTAGTTGTGGAGACATACAAAATCAATGGCTTGCCTTCAATAGGCAGCATTAGGACTGGTGGTGTCAATATATATTCCTTAATTTGTTCGAAGGCTATATGACATTTATCTGTCCATACAAAAGGAATGCTTTTGCGTAACAGATATTGAAATGGTTGACACTTGTTTGCCAACTATGTGATGAAGCAGCGGATAGACTGTAGTTTTCCCTAAAGTGTTCACAACTCACTGATTCCTTTTGGTGGAGGCATGTCAATAATTGATTTTACTTTTGCGAGATCAACCTCAACACCTCGTCGCGAAACTATGTATCCCAACAGCTTGCCTGAAGTGACTCCAAAAACACATTTCTTTGGGTTCAATCGAACCTTGTAATCCTCAAGCTGTCTAAAATTTTTGTCCAAGACCTTGAGGTGATCTTTCTGTGTCAGAGATTTTGCCAATAGGTCATCCACATAATCTTCCATTAGGATATGCATCATGTCATGAAAGATTGTTGTCATAGCTCTCTGGTATGTGGCGCTTGCATTCTTTAAACCAAAAGGCATGACATTCCAACAATATGTTCCCCATGGGAAAATGAATGCCATTTTGTGCTGATCCTCTGTTGCAATTCATATTTGGTTATAGCTTGTGAAACCATCCATGAGAGATAGCATCTCATATCTTGCCGTGAGATCAACAATCATGTCTATATTTGGTAAGGGGAAATCATCCTTTGGGCAAGCCTTATTCAAATCTTTGAAATCTGTGTAGATACGAATTTGTTCATTTGGCTTTGTGATAGGGACAATGTTGGATATCCAATCGACATAGTCTATTGACCTTATGAACTCAACATCCAGTAACTTCTTTAGTTCAGCTTTTACAAGTAGTGCAATTTGTGGATGCATTTTGTGTAACTTTTGTTTGACTGGCTTGATTCCTAGGATTAGAGGAAGATGATGTAAAATTCAAGATCAAGGCCTGGCATGTCAGCATACGACCATGCGAAGTTAAATTTCTCGTCGGTGAAGAATTGTTGAAATTCAAGTTTTTCTTCCTCCGACAATTATGCGGCCAAGAGAATCATTTTGGGATTCTCTGGTGTGGCTATGTTAACTTCCGTTGTGTCTTCAATGAGCATATCTGATTTTTCTTGTGTCACGGGAAGAAAGTCCAATCCTCCATCCTTAGGTGCCTCAGAGAGGTTTTCACCTTCAGATACGTCCTTTGTTTTTACTTTTTTTTGTCAGAAGGTGCCTTGCTGTTTTCACCTAAAGACATTTCTTTTTTTGTTTTATTCTTTTTATTTTTGCGATTGGAGGATTGCAAAATCTCCCTAAAATAAGCTGCACAATCTAGATCAATGGAAAACCCTATTTTGTGATCACCCCATGGAATCCCTTCTCGGAGCCCCATGAATTCTGCAATTGCCTCATCATTCAGAAAGATGTTTATCACTGGTGGATCTTGTTGGTCCCAGTCAATCAGTTATGGGTAAACAAGGGGAATCCCATCGTCAATGTTGGTAAAGGATGGGGAAGATGCAAAAAGTGTGCAAATTGAAGCCTCAAGAGTAAAGGCAAAGTTGCCAATTTCAACTTCCGTGTCAGATGCAATAGATGGACTGTACTCTGAGTCAGATGAGTCAAATTCAAAATCATAATATGGGATAAAATTATCAACATCATGACTAGTGGTTGGCATTTCAAAAGTATGGATAGTGGGCTCAGATAAGTTAGGCTCATGGGTGGGCTCAGGAATGGGGTGGGATGATTCAGGTGTTGCCGACGACACCTTATGTTCTTCTAGATTTCAAGGAATGCTTACCCATTCCTTATTTTTGGAATGTCAGTCAATAGGGTCAATGTTATATTCCTGGTGGAATCATTCTTCAAAAGGGAGTTGACTAGGATCTAGGAATAGTTCGTCAATATCATAGTCACTTAGGGTTTTTTAAGATCCCCATTCCCATTCATTTGAGTCAGTTTCGGTAAGGATTCTTTGTATGTCTCGACGATTTTTGTAGCCGTTATGTCCTCACTTGAAAATTCATGGGTACGTCGATCATCAGTACTGAATTGGTCAAACCCTAGCCCTATGTACCTTGGTCTTGCAGAAATGATAATAGGTTCCCTCCTTCCATTGCTGTCCTTTCCAAGACCGCTTGTGCTGTCAAAACCTAGGGCTTTGCATATATCATAGCCTTTTCCATAGAGATGTACTGGTAGTGGAGGTAACTCCTCAGGGTCTTTGTAGATCTAGTTAGCTATGTCGTTGATGACTTCATTATCCATATCGCCCCACAATGTGAAAACACTTTTTGGTGGAGCCTTGAAATTTGTTTTGGGATCAACTGCAAAACATGGTCTACCATAGAATTTAGGCGGCTTAGGTATTGTGGTGATACAGTAAGCCGTATTCAATTTGAATTCTCCATAGCCAAGGTCCTGGATCTGAAGGTCTTTACTTGGTATGGAGGCCGAGGAAGATGGTGTGGCAGAAGGTGATGGGATGGATGATTTAGTAAGTGTAGATGGGTCAATATATCTGGACGAAGTGGAAGTTGAGGCTTCGTGATTGATGGGTACCTGGTGCTTAGCAGTAGCTCGCAGATTGGTACAGTATTGAAATGGATCAGGATCTCCTGGGATAGTGATTTCAGTACCATCAAAAGGAAATTTCAGGCATTGGTGGTATGTGGATGGAATGGCCTTTAGAGCATGAATCCAGGGGCGACCAAGTAAGATATTATAATGTATGTCACGATCCAAGACTTGGAATGTTGTATCTATGATCACTGGTCCCACCCAGAGTGGAATTGTAATGATGCCTTTAGAAATGCACTCTTCATCATCATACGCCTTGATGACAATGCTCTTGCTAGCATCTACACATGCATTAGAGAAACCAAGAGATTTAACCAATTTTAAAGAGCATATGTTCAATCTTGCTCCACCATCTACTAAGACTCGTCTAACCTTATGCTTGTGAACAAAAACCTCGATGTGAAGGGCATCATTATGAGATGGTTTGGGTGAGGAAGTCACTGTCCGAAAAGGTGATGTGATGAGGCAAATTTAGATATCCGACCATAGTCTCAAAGTGGTTGACATCGATGTTGGTTGGGACAGATGACTCTTGTAGGACTTTATCCAAGATGGCCTTATGTGTGGGTGACATACAAAGCAATTCGAGAATGGATATTTGAGCGGGTGTTTTATTCAATTGCTCAATGAGGTTGAACTCTAGTTTAGGGGTTGAGTGTCTAGCAGATGGACCAGGTATGGTGATCTTAGGTTGACGTGCCAAAGGACCTGGGATAGTGACCTTGCCTTTACGCATGGTGACATTGCATTCTGGGGCCTTTTTAATGGTAATGGTATTAACACATTTATCTTCATCAGTAGCACGAAGATTGTTAATGATGGTACCACTGGGATAATTATATGTAGGACGAACAATATTGTAGGCTGGATGGATGTGATTGGCTTGATTATTGGTATTCTTTGTGCCAGATGAGGAAGCTTTACCATGATCCTGCAGTGGGTTTTTGTGGATAGTATGATCCGCATTAGATGTAAATGATTGACCACCTAACTCAATGGTGTGGTAATCACAAAATACGCTGTCATCCCACCATGATGGCTAGAACTAACCAGGTTCATACGGTTTTGGCTCTTCCAGCGTTATGACACCATTTTGAAGAAGTTTCTTCAAGACAATTTCAATAGGTTCACCCAAAGGGGTGTATGTGTGTTTTTGGAATTGTCAGGGTTGACGCAGTTGCCTTTGATTAGTTTGCGCCTGATTGCTTTGGATAGCATGGGCAATTGGTGTCGGTGTAGTTATAGGTGCATTTTGATTTTGTACTCCTTTGATTGTGAGTACATGACCTATTGCGTTGACGGTTTTTTCATCGACCACACCGTCATTGGTGATGTGTTTGTTCTTAACCCAGTATTTGGTTTTGTCATTTGAGCTACTTGGGTTATTATTTGTGGTGGTATTGATGGTTTTTCCACCATATTTTAATTTTCCTTTGGCGATCAAGGCTTTCTCAAGTTGAACACCCTTTTCAACAAGGTCAACAAAGGTGGTGCAACAATGGACTTGTAAGCCATACTTGAGTGGTCCTAGGAGAGTTTGTACAAACATGGTGACTTTCTCCTTTTCAGGTATTTCTACCGGACATCTACTTGCTAAGGTTCTCCATCTTTGAAAAAATGGGATAAAAGTCTCTCCTGCATCCTCTTGGGTAAGTCTGCATAAGGAGGCAATGTCGATATCCGTGTCAATGTTATAGGCATAGTTCTCAACAAAATTGTTTGCTAGTTCATCCCATGCTTTGATTCCTTTAGGCAATAGCGAGAACCATTCCAGTGCATGACCGGTGAGACTTCTAGAAAAAATTCTCATGAGATATGTTTGCTCATATGCAATGTCCATGCAACTAGTGGTGAATTCTCTTATATGTTCAATAGGGTTCATTTTGTCTTTGTATTTAGGAAAATGAGGTACTACATATCCATGAGGAAAGGGTGGCATATACAAGGTTGTGTCGAACGGGTACAGACACAAGTCATGTGATATGTAAGACTTTTTATTGGATTGTTGCAAGGTCTCCACTTGCGTTTGAAGAGTAGCGAGTCGGAGTGTGAGTGCTTCCACAATTGGGTTGTTGGTAGCATCACACATGTTGGTGATAGGGATGGATTGAGTGCCCACTTGTTGTGATGAGATGTGTTGATTTGGAATTGGTTTTTGGTGAGCAAAATGAGTGCTCTGATTAGGCGATTGTTGGAAATGAGTGTTTTGATGAGGGATGTGCTGCTCTGTATGGACTTGAGAGGCATAAGTCAGGACGTGAGATCCTACCATGTTGGACTGAATTTGAGGACCTTGTTGGTTTTGAATTTGTTGATGTCCAAATGGAGTGAAGGATTGAGGGCCTTGTTGATTTTGAGCTTGTTGATGCCCAAATGGAGTGAAAGATTGGGTGCCTTGATTACCTTGCCCAGTTGAGAAATTGTGGCCATGAGGAATGTTGGTATTTTGGGTCACAGGAATGTTGGTATTAACCTATGAGGAAGTAGGTTGGGTGCCTTGAATGAAAACTCTTCGTTTATTTCTCCCAAAAGGGTTGGATGAGTTGGTTGCCATAGCATTTGAAGAACCTAATAATAGGTTTGCTGATGCACCTATGGAACTAGATGAAGTTCCAAAGAGATTTGAGGTGACTACACCCATTGTTTGTGAAGGGATGGTGGATGTTTGTTGGGGGATGGATTGTGATGTGGTGTTGGGTTGGGAAGATGATCCCCCAATAGATGTTGTGTTGGTTGTGGTGGTAGTATGACCAAGGGAGGTAGCATTGATGGTGTTGATGACATTTTGTGAAGAAGCTCCCATGGAAGGATTGTGTGATGGTGGATTGGGAGAAGTTTCTTTAAGGGTGTTAAGATCAAATCCCTTTGGTAACTTAGCCCCTTGTTCAAGGAGCATAGCTAGGAATCTAGAAGAGTCATTTAAGACTACTTCTTCCACAAAAGCAACAACTTCTGGGTGTTGGGCAACAACTAATATGTCTTCTTCAAAGACTTCCCCATTTGAGTCTCTGCAGATAAATTGTTCAAAAAGGTCTTGTGGAGCGGGTGTGATGTTAATCTCACTGAAAGGATTAATGTTGGAATTTCCCATATTATAAGAATGATTGTTCGTGTCATTAGGGAAAGAATCCATGCCAATTGGGAAACCAAGAAAGTTGGTGTCTTGTCCAAAGGAATCCATGAGTCTTTTCTTTTTCTGTAGTCTAGTTTCAATCATAAAAGTTTTTCTCAACTTGGGGATGATTTGGGAAAATGATCTAAATATGACACTATGTTTTTGGGATGTTTTTGGAATTTTAGGAATGCTATGAAATGCAAATGAGACCAAAATGAGGATAAAGATTTGTGAATGCAAATGGTGCGATACTAAAATGGAGATGCTAAATGGTATGCAACTAAAGGAGCCTAAGATGTACTCACTATTGAGGGATCTAAGGAGGACAACTTGAGCAAACAAAGTTTTTGCAATGATTCAAGTTTAGAATACCAATGGACCATAAAAGGGCTAAAAGAGGACAAAGTGAAGTTTCCACACTAGACTATTGAGTGGGAAATAATTCACAAAAGTTTTGACTGAATGACAAAAGGTAATTGGGTCCAATAATAACCTACTATTGAATACAATGTTTTGACAATGAATGGTAAGAGTCTACTCCTAAAATCTACAAAATTAAGTGTCTAAGGAGATGGTGAAGTTACCAATGCAACTAGTGGCATGGAAATGGAACCCTATTATGATCCTAAAAATGATACCTATAATGCAATGTTGAGGGAAGTTGAGCAAATCAGTGTCTAGTTTAACAGTAACAATGAAGGAAGACTTGATGTAATTCTGGAAAAGACAAGTTTTAGGTCTTGATTTTGATAGTGAGAAGATGGATATGAAGCTTTGGAAAATGTGTCGCAACGAATGTGGTACGATAGAGCGAATCTGACTCAGAGTAGAAAATGTGGTTCAAAAACTAGCGATTACGACTCAAAATGGCGAATGCGGCTCGATATGGTTAATGCAGTGTGTGATGTTTCAAATGCGGTGCATCAGAGCGATTGTGACTTTGAATGCATCAAATGCGGCTCATCAGGTCAATTGTGACTCAAAATTTATCGATTGCGGTTCGACAGAGCGTTTGCATCGCGATAAGCAATTTTTTGGAAAAAAACAACAAGTTTTGCAAGGTTGACTAGTTTTGACTTAGATTTCAGCTTGTTGAAATTTGTTGATGTTTTCTGAAAATAGTTTGGAAAACACTTAGTGTTGAAAAGATAAAAAAAAATCACTTTGAAGACATTGACAAAAAAAAAACCTAAGGCTGCAAAGACAATATTCTTTTGGATCCCACTAACCGCATATCCGTAGCGAATGAATTCAGAAGCTTGGCCCCATGGGCTCCCCCTTACAGTGCACTCACTTCTCAGGGCAACCAAGCTTCCAATCTCCATGAAACTCCCATGGCAGATTGATCATTTTTACTATGAACTGCGCAGGTGCGGGTGCCTTGGCAATGACCGTTGCTGCACCAAAGAATAAAAGGATTTTGGCTTTCTAACACAAAGAATTTAATTCGAGCACCCATTCAGAAGGCCACGCGAGAGGCATTATCATCCCAGTCTGTAGAGGTTACGTTCTACAGGTTTTGACGCACCACAAGGGTACTTGGGGAGTTAATTGCTGATTCGCAGGAAGTTTTGTAATGCTAAGTTTTCCCTAACATTCGAATTTATATACCGGTTGGGCATCACTTGGCTTTAGCGCATTCTCGGTTTGAGTCGCTTTGGGGCGAGTACTTTTTCCCACCAAAGCAGGCCCAATTTCTAAATCTCGACAAAAGGGACCAAAAATATTCATAGTTCGATCGATCTTTGTTTAAAAACAAAGAGAGAGCACATGAATATTTTGGATCACACTCGCATGGTGTTCTTTTTAAACCAAAATGGAAATGTGAACAAACAGAGAAAGCACAAGGTTCATTTTATCCATTTGTAGTGTTTTTCAAACAAGAGGGTTCATTTTAACCGTTTGTAGTATTTTCTAATCTAGAAGTTAATTTTAAACCCAATGAGAAACAAAGTGAGTTGTTCTTTTTAACCAATATGCATTTGCATGTATGTTCTTTTTAACTAATGCGTGAAAAGATGCAAATCCCTTAATAGATAAAGAGTTAGACTAAATTTTTAATTTATCCACACCAAGCCTATCCAAAAGGGTCACATTACACACATTAAGGGTTGAGCCATTGTGAACAAGGGTTCATTTTATCCCTATGCTAGTGTATTGAGCTATGATCATGAAAGCATCATTTTGTTTTTTCATTTCCAAAGAAGGGAAAACAATGTCAATGTTTATTCCTTGAATCGTTGTTGCTATGTCATTCGGTTACGCATTAGAAGGGATAGGAACTTGTTGCAAGGATGTTTGAAGAATAGTTTGATAATTAGGTGAATTATGAATTAGGTCCCATAGGGATATCTTAGGAGGAGTATTCTTTAGTTGTTCAACAAGATCATACTCCTTCCCAATATGTGAAGGTAAACGAGGAGGATTGGGTAAGATAGGATTAGGCTATGGAAGGGATGTTGAAGTTGTTTGTCTTGGTTGTGGATTGTTCCTAGTGTTATATGTATGAGCAATGGTATTGTAACTCGATTGCTGTGAAACATCGTTCTTAGTTGGTTCAAGGATAAGGACATGTTTTTTTGAACTTGTGGTTTTTGAGAGGGTGGATAAATGATAAGTTTAGGCTCGGGAGAGTACTCCAAGGGGTATCTAATGTGCATAACCTTAGAAGAATTATCGTTATTTTCATGATCTCTTAGTGAAGGGGAGTCTAATGTCACTTCATCATCTTCATCTAAGGAATTACTATTGTCAATGTTCTTATTTTCTTCCATCATTATATCTTCCATAGTAGTAGAGTTTTGAGGAGAACTACAAACCAAATGCTCTTGATATTCAAGGATTGGTTCTTCCAAAATGACTTGATCACAAGTAAGGGAATGATCAATGGTTGAATTGTCTTTCTTATCAATGATGTCATTATCTTGTTCAAGAATGTTTTCCTCATGACCTTCATTGGTTGTATTTTCTAACACCAAGGCATCTTCCTCGCAAATAGGAGGAAAAAAAATGTAATCATCATGATTATTCGTAATTTCATTCCTTTGTCCTATAATGTCTTCCAAAATAGGATAAGTAGGGGAAGGATCATAAAGAGGATTGTCATAGATCTTAAATTTTTGATCATCCAAAACCAACATATATTCAGTTGCACTTTCATCCTCTAAAACATTATCACAAGAGGTGATGATGTTGGGATATGAATGTAGAATAGTTGAAGTTTTAATGGTTATGTGGTCATCATGATTACCTATGGTTGTTTCTTCTTGTTCATCAATTTCTTTCCTAATAAGAGAGGTAGAAGGAGAGAAACAACTAGGATTCTCAAAACTCTCATTGATTGATTCTTCTAGCACCAAAATATCTTCTTTGCCAATAAGAGAGATATTAGGAGAAGAACGAATATGATCATTAGGATTGTCCGAGGTCTCTTTCACTAAAACACTCTTATAAGGAGGGGATATGAATTTTTTCTTAGTGTGCCTAGAAAGGTAAGGTACTATCATTGTTTGACCAAAAATGAAAAGCACTTACTAATTCATTGTCATCAAGATAGTGATAATACGAAAATAAACCTTACTAAATGCTAAGGTTGCTAGGACTCAAGAAAAAATGTATAAGGTTGTAGTTTGTGCTCATTATCCTAAACTATCCACCTACAATATTGGTAAATGGATGATCAAACTATGGCAAGATCATTTGGGAGAAGACAATAATATTCACCATGATAGTCTATAAAGGTTGGAAAATAAGGTGCAAGGTTGTTTGAGAAGAAGGGACCAGTGCAAGGAGAGTTTAAAGGATATAATAACAATGCACAATGAGCAACAGGGTAGGTGAGTTTGAAAAATGGACAGTCAATAGGTAGAAAACCCTATATACCTCTAGATATAACTATCTAGATAAAGATATGAGAGGCCTATCATTTTCAATTCTTCGATACTATATAGTGATTAAAAATGTTTCAAGGAATATGAAGGACAAAATAAATAAAGAATAGAAAGCATAGGCTTATTAGCAAAGATAGTGTTCCATGACAAAAAGAGTGGGTCCAAACATCTCATGATTGTTTAGGAATCATGACATCTCATAAACACAGATAATAGTGGTATCACATCAAGAGGTTTGCATGCCTTTTATGACAACCAGTACCAATGTTGCACTGCAACAGTCATATTCAACCCATCATCAGTAATATGTTGAGAATTATGTGGCTCACAAATAATACTAAATTTTTTAAAGTATAAGTTGTTATTTACTAGCATAAGTGACTGAAGAATAAGTAAATCTATGTTAGTATCATGAAGATCAATTTAGCATCATGTTGTTGTGAATATGTAATTCATATTTAGTACTTTGCCTTGAATCTGGGCAATCATCTACAGTTTAATTTTGTGAACTAGTATGATCAACAATCTTGCTCAAGGTTTGGGTAACTATGTAACTTGTGTTATTTCAAATATGGTATATTCAATAAAGTAGTTATTAGTTTCCAACAATATGTAAAGATGGGAACAACACCGTAGTATAACTTTATTTTGTTGTTGTAGAAATGTCATTGTTAAATTATAAGAACATGGAACTAATGACATAATTGATCATATTAAAAAAAAAGGTGTGAAAATGCAACTAAGGGCTTATGTCCTTAGTGTCTTGGCTAAATGATACCTATATATATACACTTAAACAACATGTGTAAAGGTGCTAAGTGTCTACCCAGTTAGACCTAAGGATTAAAATACTAAATAATAATGTTTTGGCCAAAGAAATTATTTTAAATAATTAGAGAGAGAATTGTTGAGATAGAATGAGTCACTCCAAAAGTAAGGACATATGCCTAGATGTTTTGCTTGGGGTATTAATAGAATGCATATATTGTTATTCCATAGCAAAAAATTTCACACTTGTTGGCCACAGATTGCTAGAATCTTCGTGATGGGTTGGGGTCCCTTCATAGGGTGGCACGAGGAAGCTTATGGCTTCATGGTAGGGCAGAAATCATCCTGGTGATGCTCTCTCTCTCTCCCTTCCACTTCAAGATAATGCAACAACGGTATAGGTTTGATAATGCATGATGATATGATGTTTATTTTGTGTTATAATTTATTTAGATGAGTAAATGACTCACTCAGATACTTATGTTCCATCTTCAATAAGATATCTTTGATTTGTTTGAAAGGACATGGCTGCTATAGGTAATTTGGTTGCTTATATTATCAACCTACTTTCAAAAGGTTAAGGAGAAGGACAAAGGAGGTTTGTCTTACTTGCCATATTTCATATTTGGAATCTGATTTTTCTTTTGTTCGTTATTGATTTAGAGGTATATGATTCTTATCTCAGTTTTCAAATTTTTTGATATCATGCCCTGATGCTTGAATGTGGTAGTTGCTATGATAGAATGATCATAGAAAAATCTAGTAGTATATGTTACCTTATTATGATTATAATATCCATTCTTATGGATGCAACCATGGAAGTATTTGGCTTAGAATTTATCATTTATGCAATTGTGCACTAATAATTATTGGTAAGTGAAATAATAGAAAGGTACTTGTTGCTTGTTAGGTCTTGTTGTTACATATGGTATCAAGGTGTTGCTATGTACTTGTGATACAGGTAAAGGTTGTAAAATCATTCTATAATGTTGGAAAAGAAAAGAAACTACTATTTGACTCCTTAGATCAAATTTACAGTAACTCCATACATTACATTTATCTTCATTCTTAATTGTTTTACATACTTTAATTGTGCTTAGTTGGTGTATGTTACATATGGTATCAAATGAAGAGCAGAAAATAGTTTTCAAAAAGATAGTAATGATACAAGGATTGTTAATGGTGAATGTAATTACTAATAATCTCATTTTTCTACAATGTAAAGGAAAGGGGTTCATTGCTACAAGGGACAATTATGCTTACAAATGGGTTGTTCATGAGTAGTATAAGCACAAAAACAAAGCACTGTCCAATGGATAAGCTTGGTATGACAGTGTTTCTAGGAGATAAAATTTAGTGGAGGTACACTTTTTTGCACAAAGGAAAGTCCTATATGGTCATGATAGTGTTAAGGAAACCTATAGGCTTGGTATAATATTTATATGTTAAAGAGAAAATTTAGTAGAGGGCATCTAGACCCTACATACCTATAGGTGACAATGACTAGACATTGAGGGAAACTAAGGAGTAGTGCTAGGTAAGAAGGATAGTCAAGTGTATAACGTAGTAAGGAAACATATGGGATTTGTATGACATTCAATAGGTAACCCCCACGAAGACAGTGATAAGAGACTATGATAGTTGAAAATTGAAGGGAGAAATGGTAGGAGACCTCAGAGGATAGTCATGGAAAGTGAAATTATTATAACCATCAAAGGGTTTGCTTATATTGTCAAATAATCAATTGAAAACCTATAAGTACTCTAGAATTCTGTAAACCCATGTGATGGTCTCACAATATGTTCAAGGGTAAATTATAGACAACATTTTCAAAGAGTTTCATGACAAAGGAGACTATTATAGTGAAGCAAGTGAGAAGTTTATCTATGACAGTGATGCCTACTGTTGAAAGATGATAGTCTATAATAATTCCTATGGTCAATGAGATAGTCATAGGACGACATGATCCAAGGACATGGGTATCCAAGTGGTAGGACAGTCCAATGAGAGGATATAGTGGTCAAAATGGTGAAGGGATTTTGTGGTCTAGTAGTATGCCATGTGGCTTGAGTGAAAGACATGAAGAGCCAAAGAATATAAGAGAAGTGTCAACTATTGAGGAAATAACCTTCTTGACAGCGAGTTGTCAATGCATAGTGCATGGATGAGACTTTGTCACAGTGTTAATACAATGATGGTAGGGTATTGATGCATAATAATGATCAAGAGTAAGTGCTAAGATGATAGTCCTATAACAAACAATAAAATACAATCCTATTATGACAATGTTCAAAGAGACACAAGGTGTTAGTGTAAATAGCTCATCATTATTTACCTAGTTAGCTAATCACCTTTCTAGGATTGACCTTTTTACACTCATAGCTTTAGTTTACTTACGTTTCTTTTGATTTTGTCTCACTTCATAGCATTAAGACATGTGTCCTCATCACCTGAGACACTTGTGACACTTGTTCACACACTTGTTATGTGAGATCACAAGTGTTGCATATTTGGAGGCATAGTCAGTCATTGTTTCGTACCTTCTCACCTCATCCATCTTGTTTATATATGCAAGGTTCATCATTGTATTATACACTTCATTTATATATTGATAGGCATACTATTGTGCTCATATTTTCACTTATGGAAGTTTTTTCCATGATCTTTGATCTTGGAATTCTCCAACATTGTACGAGAGCCATGAGAGCACATTCCTTCCCACATCAAGGTGACTCCCATACATGGCCCTATCAATGGAGCATCATGGAGCCAAACAAACACTATCATTGTGTTTAAAAGGCTCAAAAAATGAAAAAAACTTTCATAATTGTTCATTTTGGTAGCCTTGATTTTTTGCAATTTTATGGGCCTATGTGCCGATTGTACAAAAATAAAAAGAAAAAAATTTAGCAGAGGGCCAATCTGGCCTCTACCAATTTTCCCATCTTCCCATATGGGTCAAACATTGAAAGTTTTGCAAGAATTTTGGCCTATTTACAAGGATTTGTTTATTTTAATGTCTTTTGAAGACCAAATTGGAGGCATCCATGTCTGCAATTTATCTCTGCCAATTCATTCTACAGAGGCATTGTGCTAAGCCACCTGCCCATTTAAAGGCTTCTTCCTTTGTGCAAGCCTAGTCAATCCAAAGAACAACAATGTAGAGGTGCAACACATGAGCAAAAACTCCTTTAAAAGGTGTGATCAACGTATGTTGAGTTGTGACAAAGGAAAAGGGCTCATAATGGTGTGAATTCTTTGACATGTCGTGGGCACTATCTTTATTTGTGTTAGATCTACCTAAATTTGCACTATTTTTGTTAGAAATATTATAGGTGATCGTATCACTTAGGGTCATTACTTTACACATGATTCATATTTCATTGTTGGAAATCGCATGGAGGGTTAACTCTAGAAAGTCAATGCCAAGGAATGAAACTTATTTTGAGTTATCCCTTGCATTGTTCTTGCATGCTCACATGTGTGTGACTTCTCAATAGCCTCCTAAGCCCTCCTTGCATGGTGACACTACCTCTTTAGTGATTTATTGATTGTGATTTGTTGGTCCTCATTTTCTTTCTAGCAAACTTATACTTGTAATCTGTTGGGCAACATTGCACATAAAACTCCATAAGTTTTTTTCTTAGTGTGTAGATCAATTACATTGAAGTTGTATGCATCATCACTAGAGAGATAAAATCCTACATTCATGCCACACCCTTTCCTCTGCATCTAATCTCGGTATTAGTCACCTTTGTTGTAAGGTTTAAGCATAATTTATTTTTAGTTTGAAGCAACACTAGAGATTTAGGGTTTAAGGGTTTAGGGTTTAGGGTTTAGGGTTTAGGGTTTAGGGTTTAGGGTTTAGGGTTTAGGGTTTAGGGTTTAGGGTTAAAACTACAAAATTTTTTAACACGGGCAGCAACGAAAGAAAACCAGATAAAAGTAGAATAAAACAAGTAGGGAAAAGCTTAACAAAACATGCAAATTTTTATTGAATATGTTCAAAACTAGTTTCGGGGAATTCACCCCTCATCAGTTGAACTCAATTACTCAATTACATGCACAAGAGGAGAATAAATAGATGAAGTGTGGAGACAAATCCACTCACTCCAAAAACTCCTCGAAAGCTTAACCTACTAAGTCAACATAAACATCCTAAACAAATTTGCCCAAGAGGCTCTTGAAAAAAGAGCACGAATCAAGTGCAGAGCCAAGTACAGAGGCAAGTACAGAGGTGTCAAATCATAGAACACCAAGTACAAAAAGGACAAGGATGTCCTTAAGACAAGAAATTAATGTCTTAAAAGAAACAAAAATTCAAAGTCTTTTTAAATATTAAAATATATTAAAAAATTAAAATATTAAAATATTAAAATATATTAAAATATTGAAAAATTAAACTATTAAAATATATTGAAATATTAGAATGTATTAAAATATTAGAATATTAAAATATTAATGTCTTAGAAAAGACAAAAATATCAGAATATTAAAATATTAAAATATATTAAAATATTAGAATATATTAAAATATTAAAATTTTAAAATATTAAAATATATGAAAATATGAAAATATTAAAATGTTAGAATATATTAAAATATTATATGGACTAAAAATAAATGTTCTAAGAAGAGCACAAATTTAAAGTCTAGAAAATGACAAATTAAGGATGTTGTAAGGGTCTCTGAGAGAAGAACCTACTTCTCGTGAGGAAGGTACCAAGTCTTCGTGGATTGCGCCAACAGATCCTAGGATGAGGAATATGGCTAAGCGCGGGGACTTTTTGGCATAGCCTAAAAAGTTAGGGTTTAGGGTTTAGGGTTTAGGGTTTAGGGTTTAGGGTTTAGGGTTTAGGGTTTTAGGGTTTAGGTTTAGGGTTTAGGGTTTAG
>CM021106.1:659188873-659235867 GCA_007115665.2 Sequoiadendron giganteum | reverse complement strand
CCAAAACCCAAAACCCTAAAACCCTTGAACCCTAAACCCTAAACCCTAAAACCCTAAACCCTAAACCCTAAAACCTAAACTTTTTCGGCTCTGCCAAAAAGTTCCCGCGCTCGGCCACATTCCGTTTCCAAGAATATGTTGGCGCAATCCAAGACGACTCAGCTCTTTCATCACCCGAAGCAGATTCTCAAATTCAATTCCAAATTCAATTCCAAATTAAATTTCAAATCTTTAAGTTAATTTATAAAAGTTTTTATTAAACTTTAATTTATTAATAAATTATTATTAAAGTTTTTATTAAACTTTAATTTATAATTTAAATAATTAGTTTTCAAACTAATTATCTCTGATTCGAAATTAAAATTTAAAATTTAAAATTAGAAAGTCACTTATTGTTTCCACTTGTGATTTTTTGATTTTTCGAGATTTTTTGATTCTCACGGATTGTTTTTGAGTATATTCTTTCAGTTTTGGAAATAATTCTAATTTGTAAAATCTTTAAACTTTCAAAATTGAAATGAAGTGGATTTGTTTCCACCTTTTCAATACTTTCTGTTCTCGTGTGCATACTTTTTGCAACGGACAGATTTTGTAAAGGCAGTGGATTTGTCTCCACCATTTATACTCCTCACTTCATGTATTTTTGTTGAGTTCAACTGATGAGCCTATTGCAGGCGAAACTAGTTTTGAACAGTTAATAAATTTTCATGTTTTGATCCACAATCTGTTTTTCTCAAATTTTCTCAAATTTTCTCTATCTTCTCAAATTCTCTCTTTTCCTCGCTGCCAGTGAATCCCCCAAATTTTTAATCCTTAAAATTTTTATTCTCTTCACGATGGCCCCGGAAAAGAGACACAATACTCGTTCATAATCAGCTTCTTCTGAGAATGAATTCACTCGTACAGTTATTCCAGAAGGAGCTGCTCAGTCTTCTATTCTATCTTCCATTCAGCTGCAGCTTCAACAACTCAATGATCAGATTACTCGTGACAATGATCGCCGCGATATTCAGTTCCAGCAACTCACCAAAAAACTTTCTGAAGATAAAGATATTACTGATCAACATCTGGATAAGATCAGGCTTTACCTCTGGGATAGCTATTCTCCGCCTGAGAATAATGAGAATGCTGATGATGATACTGCTGCTCACTCTTCTGATGCTGATCCTGTTGCTGCTGGTAATCGTGTTGATGCTGCTCTTGTTTCGTCTGCTGCTGCTACCGGCGAAATTCCCCATGGGGCTGCGTTTTTTACAGCTGCTCACCCCCCCCTCCATGCGCGGCCTTTCCTTAGAGGCTCGCAGCCTTCTTTGGGTGCTGCGTCAACTTCTCAAGGTGGCACGCAGCCCCTTAGAAAAGGCACGCAGCCTCTTCAAAGTGCTGCGCGACCTCTTGAAGAAGGCGCGCATGCCTCCCACAAAGGCGCGGCCTCTTCTCCTGCCGCAGGCCCTTCAAAAGATGCGCCTCCTCTCAATGTTGCAGACCCCAATGACGGCTCCCGCTCCTCGGATGAAGACATTCTTGCTGCTGCGAAAAAACCAGAAGAGTTTCCAGCTGCAATCTCGACGTTGGTGCAAACAGCATTCAAAGAATTTAAGAGATTGCATTTTGTTGCTGATCGTGCCTCGGAGTTTCATGAAAAGCTTTTGGTTTTTCAAGATACTGGTATTTTACCAAAAAATCTGCAGGTGAAAGCTCCTAAAATTGTTATCAATGATTCAGAGGCTAATAACTTACTCATTTCTTTGCTCGATTCTGCTCAAAATGAAGTAAATAAGAAATTCTTAGATGCCTATATTTCTTCTATGGATATTGCTGCAAAAAATCACCATACTGCTATCAATACTTCTGTAGATTCTTTTTCAGCTGCTCTTTCTGCCACAATTGATTCTATTAAAAATCAATCCTTCCTTGGCAATTTTTCCGTTCCGACTGACTCTTGGCATGAAAAAGCTAAAAATCTTTTTGAGTGTTTATGCAATAATTTCTTAATTGATAAAACACTTAAAAAATCCGCACAAGCTGCTGCCGCTTCTACTAGACTTTCAGCTCGTGATGAGGCCTTAAAAGATGCTGATCAGTTACCCCTTGAAAAATCTATTGCTGAACTTATCAATGATAAGTTAAATACCAAATTCTCTTCTCTGCAGAAAGAATTAAAGGAGGTCCGCTCTCTTTTGACTGTTACTTCTAAAAACACTACTGCCAAGAAATCCTCTTTGCCTAAGTCTAAATCCAAACCTAAACTTCCTCAGTCAAATAATCAACCTCCTTTGTTGCCCACACCGCAAATCCCACCTCTGCCAAAAAACGGGATTCGTTCCGAGATTGCTACCCGAAATCTGAAGAACACCTCCTCTGCCTCTGGAAGGTTGCACTCAAAATCCCCTTCCGCTCGGAACAGAAGCCATTCTGTCCAATTTGCAGAACCGCTTTTCTCCTCAACAAAGGCAAAAGGCTTTCAATAGGGCAACTTTCAGAACCGCGGCCGCTATCAGAGATGAGGACACAGCCGCAGTCTAAACCGGAATTGGTCACATGCTCCAAACGACCACGATTCCGCCTAGGCCTCTGGGGGGCTGTGATTGATCGAGCATCTTTCTCTCTCATTATATTCTCTCGAAAGTGTCCCTCAGAGGTTGAATGTCGAATTTCTAATTCGGCAGTCCACAATCTTTCCTCTCGTACACTTTCCTATGATGAGACTCGGGTGCTTGGTTTCGAGTTGAAGTTTATTCCCCGTCCCCCTCCCATGCCTCTCCAATCTATTCTTGCAGAGTTCCGATCTTTCGCCAGGCGGTTCCGTTTACGAGCCTTCTTTGGTCCTGATCCTGTTCCTGATCCTGCTGATATCAACCTTCCTTTTCTGGGTGTCTTTCCTCCTCACTTTCGTGACTCCATCTCTTGGTGGAATCCTCCTGTTGAAGTAGGAGAACTTGTTGACATTCTAAGAACCGGCGAGGATATTCTTCAGAAGCACATTGCTACTGTCTCCTTCAACTGTAAGCCCATGCTACCCACTAAGCTTCTGAAAGCTTTGAAGTCACTCCGGCAAGATTCTTCTATTTTGATCAAACCAGTAGATAAAAATTTGGGATTAGTTATCCTTGACAGAACATGGTATCGCAATGAAGGACTTCGGCAACTCTCTGACACTGTTGTTTATTCTCCTGTTCCTGAGGTCCCTTGGCAGCTCATGCGGAGTAAGCTTCTTGCTATTATTGATAAGTTTTCTTTTTTCCTAAAGAATGTTAAGAATTTTTTGTTGCAGATCCCTCTCAGCCGGCTTAAACCCTGTGCCTTTTACCTTCTGCCTAAAATTCATAAACCCATTCTTGTCGGCAGACCTATCTACTCCTATTCTTGCTACTTACTTGAACCTGCCTCCAAGCTTCTTCATTACTTCCTTCTTCCCATTCTGCTTTGTCAACCAAACCATCTTACTGATTCTCTCTCCCTTCTCAGAGATCTTCAGTCTCTCCACCTCCCGCAGAATTGTCTCCTCTTCTCCTTTGATGTTGAATCTCTCTACCCAAGCATTCCCACTGCCGCTGGCCTTTCAGCATTAAAGGAAATGGTGTCTCTCTATTTCGTTGAGCACAAGTTAGACACACGGCTCATCAATATGATTATGGGTCTGGCGGAGTTAGTTCTGAACTACCACTTCCTGGAGTTTGACGGTTTGATTTTTAAGCAGACCAGAGGAACAGCGATGGGGAGTAATTTTGCTGTTGTTTATGCATGTTTGTTCCTTTGCCATCTTGAACGACAACTTGCTTCCTTAGAAGATTACTCTACTCTTCTCTACTATAAGAGGTTCATCGATGATGCTTTTGGCATTTGGTCTGGGTTTGAGGCCTCACTTCTGCATTATCTTTCTGCCTATCAGAGCTTCTACCTGGAGATCAAAATTACTTCTTGCATCTCAGACTCTAGTGCTGTTCTTCTTGACATTTCGATCTTCAAGGGTTCTGGTTTTTGTTCTTCAGGCATTCTTTCCACCTCATGTTTCCAGAAAGAACTCAATGCCTACCAGTACATCCCTTATAGATCCTAGCATCCTTTGCATCAGAAACGCTCTTTCATCATCAGTGAGCTTCAAAGATACCTTCTCTGGGAATCTGAACCGATGGGGTTTTTGAAACTCAAAAAAGTGTTCTATCAGAGGTTGCGTTCTCGCGGCTATCCTGCAAAGTTCTTACTTCACTGCTTCAACCATGTTTCCTTGAAAGACAAGTCAGCGCTTCTCCATCGGGTTTTTCAACCTAAGATCAGAAAGAGGACCCCCCTTGTCTTCAAACTTGACTTTAGTCAACCGACTAAAGCGATGAACCTGGGGGCCACCCTAAACCCTGAACTTTTTCGGCTCTGCCAAAAAGTTCCCGCGCTCGGCCACATTCCGTTTCCAAGAATATGTTGGCACAATCCAAGACGACTCAGCTCTTTCATCACCCGAAGCAGATTCTCAAATTCAATTCCAAATTCAGTTCCAAATTAAATTTCAAATCTTTAAGTTAATTTATTAAAGTTTTTATTAAACTTTAATTTATTAATAAATTATTATTAAAGTTTTTATTAAACTTTAATTTATAATTTAAATAATTAGTTTTCAAACTAATTATCTCTGATTCGAAATTAAAATTTAAAATTTAAAATTAGAAAATCACTTATTGTTTCCACTTGTGATTTTTTGATTTTTCGAGATTTTTTGATTCTCACGGATTGTTTTTGAGTATATTCTTTCAGTTTTGGAAATAATTCTAATTTGTAAAATCTTTAAACTTTCAAAATTGAAATGAAGTGGATTTGTTTCCACCTTTTCAATACTTTCTGTTTTCGTGTGCATACTTTTTGCAACGGACAGATTTTGTAAAGGCAATGGATTTGTCTCCACCATTTATACTCCTCACTTCATGTATTTTTGTTGAGTTCAACTGATAAGCCTATTGCAGGCGAAACTAGTTTTGAACAGTTAATAAATTTTCATGTTTTGATTCACAATCTGTTTTTCTCAAATTTTCTCAAATTTTCTCTATCTTCTCAAATTCTCTCTTTTCCTCGCTACCAGTGAATCCCCCAAATTTTTAATCCTTAAAATTTTTAAAAACCCTAAACCCTAAACCCTAAAAACCCTAAACCCTAAAAAAACCCTAAACCCTAAAAAACCCTAAACCTAAAACCTAAAACCCTAAACCCTAAAACCCTAAACCTAAAACCCTAAACCCTAACCTAAACCCTAAAACCCTAAACCCTAAACCCCAACCCTAACCCTAAACCCTAAAACCCTAAACCCTAAACCCTAAACCCTAAACCTTGTTTAGGTTGTTTTTCCATCCTCTTCCCCGGCCTTCTGCCCCGTTTTTTTTTGTTTTC
The DNA here is from genome assembly GCA_007115665.2 of Sequoiadendron giganteum. Taxonomy (NCBI): domain Eukaryota; kingdom Viridiplantae; phylum Streptophyta; class Pinopsida; order Cupressales; family Cupressaceae; genus Sequoiadendron; species Sequoiadendron giganteum. The sequence continues at coordinate 659,230,494 of CM021106.1, read as the reverse complement.
TTCTCCCTCCTTTCCTCCGTCCCATCCGCCCTCCCTGGTGGTCTTGGGGTGAGTTGTATTCACTGTATAAATGGCCTCAGGCCTATCAAATGAATTCCAATGGTGCTTATTGATATTTAGCCTCTTCTGTGTTTCAATTTTTATTGGATTATGCGTATACTTTCTAAGTTAAAATCGGTATCAAACACTGCTATTCTTACACATTAGGGATTCGGTTAGAACTCGCACTTTGTTAGACTCACGCACCGCAACCTACCTTGAAGGACCTGTATCTGTTCTTTGCTACGTCAGATTCTTGCTGCAGCACTTTGCTCGATCGGCCCAAGCTTTAAGTCGTAACAGCCGACGGACAGGTGACGTAAATCGACGTGTGCTTACAGGTAAATAGAGTAACCTGACTCGCAGCCTGCTTGTAGCCAGCTTCACAGCTCCTGAGACAAAATGGAAGCACAACGTGACCAGCAGCAAGTGGATCTTCAACCTCCTGCTGAAACTGTAAGTCTTGCAAAACTGAATACTGATTTTTATGAAAGACGTTATGTTTATGATGAAAGAGAGGATGAGGCTAGCTCATCGGGAAAATTGTATGTTGCACCACCCACATCTCGTTTTCAGTTAAAAGGAAAACCCTGGTAAGAAGTCTATGCAGACTTAAGTAAATGGTCGTATAAGTCTAAGAAAGTATGTCAGTTAATTGAAAGACAAATACCTGTCTCTTTAGAAAAAGAAGACTTCATCCAACTGTTCACTGATGAACAAATAAAGAAAATGAAGGACTCTGCCTTGAAAGGTGGATATCAGTATATTCATTTAGGATATGTTTTAAGTGGTATTGAAGCCCACTATAGAGTTGGGATTAAATCTTTCACCTACTGTACATTGTTAGATGCTAGGCATAATAGATATGAGGATATGCTCCTAGGAGGAGCCTCTGGTTGTGTCGGCTACGTTCCCGTCCAGTTTGACGCCGTGCCAAACTTTTCTGTCTCTCTCAGAGATGAAAATCTAAACCAACTGTTAAAATTCCAATTTCTTACAATAGGTTTAGATATGAAAAAGGGATCAGTCCCTCATACCTTGCACTTCCTAATAGGCGTAGGATTCTTTAACACTACGCTCCTCGTCATGAGAGACCCCAGATCGTTGCCCGGCAACGAAAAATATTCTGTCGTCTGAGAAACCAGAACAGATAAACAGCTAATAAAGCTGAAGGCACCAAAAATTGTGCCACTAACCCAACTTCAAATTCCAAAGAATTGGGTAGTAAACTACAAGAGCCTAGTTGAGAAACCTCAGCCAAAGGCCTTGGAACAGATCTCCCGAATCAGAGAAAAAGATGGCAAAGCCTATGTGGAATTCTCTGACGAAGAAGAGGAGACATTCAACCCCAGAACAGGAACACTATCACGTTCCTCAAGTTTCGCAAGCTTCATGGGACCTAGGACCAGCTTTCGAGAGCCTAGCTTTCATGAAGACAGTAATAGTGGAAACGGGCCCTATCAGGAACAACCTTACAGGCCCAACCCTATAGATCCACAGTATCTTGGGAAAGATACTCAATGTCGAAAACCGTGGAGTGAAAAGCAAATCAATCATCTTCCAAACTGTACCTGTCACGTGTTATTAAACGCCAAAAGGAGAATAATCTCCAGAAAAGGTCAGACCATACCAGAGCCACCAGCAAAGACAAAGCTCGTCTGCTCACACCCAGATTGTGAAGCCGATGAATATGGTGTCATCACTTGCAAAAATTGCAATTACTACTGGCACAAAAGGTATGGACCTAATGATGAAGGTTCAGGCTACCACAGCAACATGATGAGTGGTAGAATGATGCAGTACCCAACTACACCAGAAGAAGATGAAGACAAAGAGATCGATGTTCCAGTCATCATCTCAGGTGGTATGCAAAGAATGCATATGCATGAAGGAGTTCTCCCTCCATTCAGGGACTTCTTCAAATATGATCAGAAAGGAGACCAGTGGATCCAATACTGGCCCCAACGTATCAGCGATGTCAACGTTGATATAACTGCAAATGAAAAGTTGCAGAACTGGAACAACCTGTGTACCAGAAAAGCGGTGCTTCTGATAAAAGATGCTCATGCACAGGCCCTGAAAGAAGCGATTCAGAACAAGCTGAATCATGAGGAGAACAAGCAAATGTTCCATGACTTGCAGGCCAAGCTGGCCCAATTTTTTGCTGAATACAAAGTATTTGTTACTAATGAAATTAATTCTTTAAAAATAGATTATAATACTTTGAAGACTGACTTGAACAGTTGGATGAACCAGCAACAGAACACTCTAAAAGCAGTCCAGAATGAAGCAGAAAAGATCAGACAAACCCAACAGGTTTTGATCAATGTCGCAGTCGAACACAAAATTCGACTAGAAGAAAACAGCTCCAGCCTGGCATACCTGACCACCAAGGCTGCAGAAGCAGAAGCTCGACTATAGCAAATCGAGACCAACGTTCTCATTTCAGAGAATGAGACAATGAAGATTCAGCCAATCCGTGACGTCTAGGAAGACCTGAGAAACGCCACAGAACAAATAGCCGATCAAACCAAACGACTAGCTGAAAGACTGGACAATCTCCAGTTCAGTCCCTTCGGATCGCAAGCTACAAGTAGTCAAGGGAGCGCAACCAGGACCGCCACCAGAAGACGGCCCCTAGGTCAGACCATTGCTCAAGAAATTGAAGAGCGAGGAAGGCAGTTCAGCTTCGCCCGAACTGCAAAAGATGAGGTCTTCAACCCAGCCAAGGGTATATTTGAAAAGAAGACCAGCAACATGGCCAAAATTCCAAAGGCCACCGGACCAGCACAGCCAGACCCATTCTTGGGAAATCTTAAATCCCAAGGTACTTTACTTCCACCATGGTCGCAGATGGAGACTTATGCACCCCATAAAAATAAAGCCATGATCGAAGCACTTTCTGGATGGGTCGAGAATCAGTGTGCAGCCACACCACAGCGAGATCCAACAGAGATCATCGAATCCGCTCTCAACGGATTCACTGGTGTAGCCGCCAAAGTCTGGGGTCAGTTAGCCCAGACATATAAAACTGACTTGATAAATCAAGGAATGGCGGCTGTTGCCGGAGAACTCTTAAAGCTCTTCGTAGGAAGCACATCAACCTTAGAAGCACAAGCATTAGATAAATTTGTGAAAAATAGATGTTGTGATCAAAGCTTCTTGCAGAAATACAAAGAGGAGCAGTTCACCAACTTCAACCTCTCTGGCCAAGCCATGAGTGAGGAACTTGGAAAAGGATTCTTAAGATCCTTTGATCAAGTTGGTGAGTTATACTACACCAAGTTCCTAGAACGACTGCGAGACCTCAACAAAGGTTGGGCAGCAGTCACAATAATTGAGCTCTATGAATTCATAGATGACCTCAATAAAAAGATTCTGGACGCTGATGAAGAACGTACAGTCATACGGGCAGTCAAGCCAGTAATCAAAACGGTAGTCCAGAAGACTGCTTAGAAAAAGAAAGGTTACGGATGTGACCCTGTCAGCCAGCTTCACCAAATAGATCGCACTTCGCAATTAAAGAAAAAGAAGAAGTTCGAAAAACGAACAGTTTGTGAAAGCTGTCAGAAACCTGAGAAGAAGAAACGCAAAGGGTTCTTCAAGAAAAGAAAGACGTTCCCAAAGTCTTTCAAGAAAGGTCACAAGCCTACCTGTTACATCTGCAAAGGCCCGCACTATGCAAATAAGTGCCTTGATCGTGGGAAAGATAAAGGTAAGAAGAAGATTCATCTGATGCAGGAAATCCTGAGCGAAGTCGAAGAAGAATATTTCTTCTTCAATGAAGAAGCGTCTGAATCAGACTCAGACTATGTCCACTTCCACTCATCAGAAGAATACGAAGAAGAAAGTTTTGCCACTGATGAAGCAGAACTAGAAGAAGAGTTGGACCTTGAGGTCGACTTCCTGAAAAGCAACATGATGCAGCACAAAGGAACATATCTTCGACCAGAAGATATACTCAAGGAATAGGAGGCTGAAAAGCAAGCCCTCCTCCAACTTATCCAAGAAAGAGGAAGCTTAGACAGCTACCATGTATGGAAAGATCGCAACCAGATGATCGATGATCTTGAGAAACAGATCTTCCAGACTAAATCCAGAATCGAGCATGACGAAGAAAAGAAAACTCGGCACCTGCAAGAAATTCAGCAGGATGACATGGAGCACCTCGAAAGAGACACTCAACGCTTCTCTCTTAGAGAAACTTCTACACAGAGTAGAAGAGCTTGGCGACACCAGCTGATCTTGCTCCTACAAAAGGTCTTAAGAGAAGCTGCAGAAGAATTACAGAAGTTGTAGCAAGAAGAAATCCAAGACCAGCAAGCAGCCACCAAGCAAGAGGAATCCGCTCTTGATTCCTATCTGTATACTAGCAGTCAGAAGAATGAACCTAGCAACAGTTCATGGAATATTTTCAGCTCCTTTACTCCCTCAGCCCGTGCTGAAGCCTATCGTCAGCAGAGACAAAACTTCGGGAGAGGAGCACCACCAACTTGGGATTCCCTCAACATGACAACCAGAGCTTCTGGAGTCCATATTGAAGAAATCAATATTGAGGAAGAATTTGAAGCAATCAGGCAGAAGCCATTCTTTCTGAGATCTCAAGCCCCATAGGCTCGGAGAAAGCTCAATTCTTCAGCCACATGATCAAGGGCTATGAAAGTCCGGTAAGCGACTTTACTATTCACTATAAAGGGATAAAACCCTATCACCTAAAGGTCTTGTTAGATACTGGCGCTAATTTGAATATAGCCAGGTATAATTGCTTCCCTGCTAACCAATGGGTGCCTACCAAGACTAAGATCAGTTTTGGAGGACATGAGGGATATTCTTTCTGGAGCGCCTGGGTGCCAATCCAGTTTCCAGATGGTACTGAACACCATCTTAAGTTCATTCATACCGAGCTGCCAGACTGCGATGCAACAATAGGAATGCCAGCAATGCATTCATGGAGTCCTATAAGATTTACTTGTAACCATGTTTGCTTTGGTTTGACTAACCAGTTTCCCTTACTCAGAGACTTTCTTCCGTCAACAAAGGAACATCCAAATGTTCCAGTACCTGAAATTTTCCAGAAGAAGAAGAAAGGAAACTATTCCTGGATTGCCCGAGAACTTGAGAGTCATGAAGGCGATCTTACAGAAGTAAGGAAACTGTTTGAAGAACATCTTTTCAGTAAGGACCTGAAGAATATGCAGAGAAACTTCGTCTGCAAACTGCCTCTGAAGAAAGACGAAGATGGACAGTTCATCGAGCCTAAGAGCCGAGCGAATTGTTTCTAGATGAACAAGGATGATAGATCCTTATGTGAACAAGAAATCCAGAAACTACTGGATATGGATCTAATCGAGCCAAGTACCTCGCCATACAGCTGCCATGCCATGTACGTCCGCAAGACAGACAAAGAAGGTAAAGTATTAAAGGAAAGAAGGTTAGTAGTTAACTACAAACCCCTGAATAAATGCTTGGAATCCAACCAGCATCCTCTACCTTCAAAAGATTTTATCTGGCATAACATTCAAGGAACCTTTTTTTATTCCAAATTCGATCTAACAAAAGGTTTCTGGCAGATTAGTATTCATCCATCTGACAGGTACAAGACGACTTTCAGCGTCCCACAAGGGTTTTACCAATGGAAGGTTATTCCCTTCGGAATCAAAACCGCACCTTCGATCTTCCAAGGATTTATGGATTCAGTTTTTCATAAATTCCATAAAGAAATTATTGTATATATTGATGATATTTTGGTTTTCAGTAAATGTGTCAGAAGCCATCTAAGGAGTCTACGAACTCTGTATGAGCTCTGTAAAACCAATGGTCTAGTTTTAAATCTAGATAAATATCATATGTTAGTCAAGGAAATAATCTTTTTAGGTGTTAGGTTATTAGAAGAAGGACGCATGCAAGTGCAGGACCATATCTTAACTCGCATCTTTACAGTTAAGGTCAACAATGAGAATTCTCTGCGTAGATTTCTCAGCCTTATCAACTATGCCGCTGCACATTATCCACACATTGCAAAGGATCGCAGAGTCCTTTGTCAACTGCTCTGAAAAGATAAACCCAAATGGGAGCAGAAGCACTTTGATGCAATCAACCGCATCAAAGGCCGTTGCAAGAAACTGCCTACATTGCGACTTCCAGGAAATGGATACAAAATTATCCAGACTGATGCATTGGACGAATGTTGGGGAGTTGTTATGTTAGAACGCACCAAAAATAGAGTTGAAGAACTAGTTCGATATGCCTCTGGCACTTTCACCGAAGCCGAAAACAACTACCATTCAACCCATAAGGAATTATTAGCAATAGTAAAAGCATTAGAGCATTTTATGATGTTTATTACTAATAAAAGTTTTCTTGTCAGGTCTGATCTCCAACACATCCAAGGATTCCTGCTCGCAGAAACCAAAGACAAAGTCAAGCATAACCGCTTACTCAGGTGGGCAAAATTTATCTCTGGGTTCGATTACGAGATCGAACACATTAAGGGGAAGCACAACTACCTTGCCAACTACCTCAGCAGAGAGTTTCATGAAAAAGGCAAAGATGGCGTTCGAATTCTCGATCCGCCATTACTACACTAATCTCTTTGCAGATAACCTCATAGAAACTTAGCAATGGTCTCACAACAATTATCTCAGCTGCAAAGCAATGTTGCAGGAAGAAGGATTCATTCGCTATCTTCCTCCTTCTTTCCTTCCAAGCAATCATCAGTACAGGGATCCATTACTAGAAGATGTTCACAAAGAATTCATCCCTGCTCCTTGGGATACCACCTGGCAATCACCCCGTGAACCATCCAGATATGCCATTGGTACATCTTTTTACCATTGGATGACAGAAATCCTACCACTGACAATGAAAGGCTACCTTCATGGTCCCTCCTCAACCGGACCACGTTCATCTACCCAGTATCATGGCAATAGTTTCAAACTCTAGTTCTCTAATCCTGATTCAATGGATCCATCCAACAGACACATTGTAGACACCTATGAACCTCAAGGTGTGTACCTCAATATGCCTTTGTACCAACGCATAGCCCATATCATCAATCGACATGTTCCCACATGGCTATGGACAAGACACTCAATTGACAGCCACCTTATCCCAGATCCAAACACTTTGGGTGGTACAACTAGACAATGGCGTCAATTAACCACTGAGTATCTCTGTTGGTGGGATCAGCTGGACCCTCCTTATTGGTCCACACATCAACCTCAGTTGACTGATGAGCAGCTCACCGACCTTCTTGGTGAAGACCCCGAGGATTTCTACAAACACTAATGATGAAGTGTGTTCATCATAGTTTTTACTTTACTTTTCCTTTATTAAAGTAAAGGTGAGAAGGACACTCACTTTGTAAACCCATGAACGCACTACCGACAGTGTGCGTACGAGATACCAGTCTCATGACTAAAATTGGGACCACCATAAAGACTTTTGGTTGTAAAGTCTCCACCAACAGATAGTGGGTCCTTATCCGTTTGTCGATCCACTTTTCTAGGTTCACTCCACTTGTATGTGGATATGAAAAAGTTGTGTCGGTCGAGTCACATCCAGTTCACGCACCAACCCTTAAGGCGGTGCTACGGATTGATTCCTGTTCGCATGTCACTTAGCCCATGGCGGAACTCAAACATTATACACTGAGTAGGTAAAACTATTGCTCTCATGGAAAGAGTCTCTTCCTATAAGAGGACCTGAGAGACACCTATCTCGTAACAATAAAAGAGAGTGAGTGAAGTCATTAGCCTAAGTTTAGTTTCCTTTAGCAAGTTTGAGTCCCTTGTAATTACTTTCTTGTTTCCGCATGTAGTTACAGCCGCGATTGGATCCTCCATATTGGAACCTCCAATCAGGTAAATTTAGTATCAGAGCCAAATTGCTAAACCCTAAACCCTAAACCCTAAACCCTAAACCCTAAACCCTAAAACCCTAAACCCTAAACCTAACCCTAAACCCTAAACCTAAAACAAACCTAAACCCTGAAAGCCTAAAAAACCTAAAACCCTAAAAAAGAAAGGCCCCTAAAGCTTAAACCCTACCCTAAACCCTAAACCCTAAACCCCTAACCCTAAACCCTAAACCCTAAACCCTAAAACCCTAAACCCGAAACTTTTTAGGCTATGCCAAAAAGTCCCCGCACTTAGCCATATTCCTCATCCTAGGATCTGTTGGCGCAATCCACGAAGACTTGGTACCTTCCTCACGAGAAGTAGGTTATTCTCTCAGAGACCTTTACAACATCCTTAATTTGTCATTTTCTAGACTTTGATTCGTGTTCTTCTTAGAACATTTATTTTTAGTCCATATAATATTTTAAGATATTCTAACATTTTAATATTTCAATATTTTCATATATTTTTAATATTTTAAAATTTTAATATTTTAAAATTTTAATATTTTAATATATTCTAATATTTTAATATTCTGATATTTTTGTCTTTTCTAAGACATTAATATTTTAATATTCTAATATTTTAATACATTCTAATATTTCAATATATTTTAATATTTTAATTTTTCAATATTTTAATATATTTTAATTTTTCAATATTTTAATATATTTTAATATTTTAATATTTTAATATATTTTAATATTTAAAAAGACTTTGAATTTTTATTCTTTTAAGACATTAATTTTTTGTCTTAATGACATCCTTGTCCTTTTTGTACTTGGTGTTCTATGATTTGACACCCCTATACTTGGCTCTGCACTTATGATTCGTGCTCTTTTTTCGAGAGCCTCTTGGGTAAATTTGTTTAGGATGTTTTTGTTGACTTAGTAGGTTAAGCTTTCGAGGAGTTTTTTGAGTGAGTGGATTTGTCTCCACACTTCATCTATTTATTCTCCTCTTGTGCATGTAATTGAGTAATTGAGTTCAACTGATGAGGGGTGAATTCCCCGAAACTAGTTTTGAACATATTCAATAAAAATTTGCATGTTCTGTTAAGCTTTTCTCTACTTGTTTTATTCTACTTTTTTCTGGTTTTCTTTTGTTGCTGCAAGTTTTTAAAAAATTTTGGTTTTAACCCTAAACCCTAAACCCTAAACCCTAAAACCCTAAACCCCCAAAACCCTAAAACCCTAAACCTTAAAATCTAAAACCCTAAACCCTAAACCTAAACCCTAAAACCTAAACCTAAACCCTAACACCCTAAACCCTAAACCCTAAACCCTAACACCCTAAAACCCTAAACCCTAAACCCTAAAACCCTAATACCCTAAACCCTAAACCCTAATACCCTAATACCCTATAAACCCCTATTAACCCTAATACCCTTATACCCTAATACCATGATACCCTATACCCTAAACCCTAAACCCCAAAACCCCAAAACCCTAAACCCTAAACCCTAAACCCCAAAACCCTAAACTCCAAAACCCCAAAACCCTAAACCCTAAACCCTAAACTTTTCCTTAACCACAAATCAGGTAAAATTGGTATCAGAGCCAATTTGCTAGACGCTAAATTCTGTTTAGTTGCCGTCCTCATCCCCGACCTTTCCGCCCCTTAGTTTCTTCCCTCCTTTCCTCTGTCCCATCTGCCCTCCCCGGTGGTATTGGGGTGAGTTAGCAAGACTCTTTTGTAATCACTGTAGCAAAAAAGTTGAATTCACTATTCACATGAATAGTAATATATATGGCCTTTGAATCAAGCTTATCTTATGAATGCAAGTGGTGTCTATTTGTATTCTGCCTTTTCTGTGTAATGGTTCTTATCGCTCTGTGCGTATATCTACAGCTCAATTCCTAATTAAGATTTAGTGTTGTGTTTTGTAATTCTGACCCGTGTCAGCACTGGTTAAAGTAAAGGGATCAAGGTTTAAATACGACGGATCCGATAGTGATTTCACGAAGCACTCTCCATCTAGATATCACTCTCTCTGTGTCAGTTCTTGTTGCTGATCGATCCAAGCGTTAAAGACGTAGCAGTGGACAGATAGGCGAAGTAAATTGTCGTTGCCCAGGGATAAACAACGCAACCTGCTCGCAACCCCTGTAGCAAAAGATGGATGCATCTCGTGACCAGCCACAAACAAATCTTCTACCTCCCGCTGAAACAGTAAGTCTCGCAGAACTTAATACTGATTTTGATTATGAAAGACGCTCAGTTTACGAACCTAGAGATGATGAGACTAGCTCATCAGGAAGATTATATTCAGAAGCACCCACATCTCGTTTCAAATTAAAAGGGAAACCTTGGAAAGAAGTGTATGCGGACCTTAGTAAATGGTCGTATAAATCTAAAAGAGTCTGTCAATTAATTGAAAGACAAATTCCTGTCTCTATAGAGAAAGAAGATTTCATCCAACTGTTCATTGATGAATAGATTGAGAAAATGAGAAATTCAGCCTTGAAAGGTGGATTTCAATATATCCATTTAGGTTATGTTTTGAGTGGTATTGAAGCCCGTTATAGAGTTGGGATTAAATATTTTGCCTTCTATACATTGTTAGATGCTAGGCATAATAAGTATGAAGATATGCTTTTAGGAGGAGCCTCTTGGTTGTGTTGGATACAGTCCCGTCCAGTTTGACGCCGTACCTAAATTTTTTGTCTCTCTCAGAGATAAAAACCTAAACCAACTGTTTAAATTCCGATTCCTAACAACAGGTTTAGATATGAAGAAGGGATCTATCCCTCATACCTTGCACTTCCTAATAGGTGCAAGATTCTTCAACACAACCGTCCTGGTCATGAGAGATCCCAGATCATTGCCAGGCAATGAAAAATATTCTATTGTCTGAGAAACAAAGACAAACAAACAACTGATAAAGCTGAAGGCACCAAAGATAGTGCCACTAACCCAACTTCAAATTTCGAAGAATTGGGTAGTAAATTACAAGAGCCTAGTTGAGAAACCTCAGCCAAAGGTCTTGGAATAGATCTCCCGAATCAGAGAAAAAGATGGCAAAGCCTATGTAGAATTCTCTGATGATGAAGAGGAGACATTCAATCCCGGAATAGGAACCCTCTCACGTTCCTTTAGTTTTTCGAGCTTCAACAGTACTAGGACCAGCTTTCCCGAACCTAGTTCTATTGAAAGTAGTAAAGGAAAAGGGCTCTACCAGGATCAACCTTACAAGCCCAATCCCTTTGACTCCAGGTATCATGGAAAAGATACCCAGTGTTTAAAACCCTGGAGTGAAAAGACAATCAACCATCTTCCCAACTGCACCTGTCATGCATTGTTGACTGCCAAAAGGAGAACAATCTTCATAAAAGGGAAAACCGTACCAGAGCCACCAACAAAGATAAAACTCGTCTGCTCACATCCAGATTGTGAGGCCGATGAATATGGTGTCATCACTTGCAAGAATTGCAAGTACTACTGGCACGAAAGGTATGGACCCAATGATGAAGGTTCAGGCTACCACAGTAATATGATGAGTGGTAGGACACTTAACTTCCCGGATGTTCCCGAAGAAGAGGAAGATAAAGAGGTCGATGTTTCAATCATCGTCTCAGGAGGTATGTGAAAAATGCATACCCATGAAGGAGCTCTCCCTCCATTCAGGGACTTCTTCAAAATAGATCAGAAAGGAGACCAATGGATCCAATATTGGCCTCAACACATCAGCGACACAAATGTTGATGCTATTGCAAGTGAAAAGTTGCAGAACTAGAACAACCTATGTACCAGAAAAATAGTGCTACTGGTAAAGGATGCTCGTGCATAGGCTTTGAAAGAAGCGATTCAGAATAAGCTGAATCATGAAGAGAACAAGCAAATGTTCCATGACTTGCAGGCCAAGCTGGCCCAATTTTATGCAGAATACAAAGTATTTGTTACTAATGAGATTAATTCTTTAAAAGTAGATTACAATACTTTGAAAACTGACTTGAATAGCTGGATGAATTAGTAGCAAAATATGTTGAAGACAGTTCAAGAAGATGCAGAAAAGATCAAGCAGAATCAGCAAGGCTTGATCAATGCAGCAGTCGAACATAGAATTTGACTCGAAGAAAATAGCACCAGCCTGGCATATCTGACCACCAAGGCTGCAAAAACAGAGAACTGACTACAAAAGATGGAGACCCATGTTCTCATCACAAAGAACAAAGTTATCAAGGTCCAACTAGTCCGTGATATCTAGGAAAGTCTGAAGACTAATACAGACCAGATTGAGGAGAAGACAGAATGTCTTGAAGAAAAGTTGGATCACCTCCAGTTCATTCCATTCGGACACCAAGCCGCAAGTAGTCAGCCAAGTGCAAGCGGGACTACCCAAAGAAGATGGCCCACGGGTCAGACCATCGCTTAATTAATTAAAGAGCGAGGAAGGCAATTCAGCTTCACGCGAACTGCCAAAGATGAGGTCTTCAATCTTGCCAAAGGCATATTTGAAAAGAAGACCAGCAACATCGCCAAAATTCCAAAGGCCACAGCATCACCACAGCCTGATCCATTCCTGGGAAATCTCAAATCCCAAGGAATGTTACTTCCACCATGGTCACAAATGGAGGCTTACGAGCCTCACAAGAACAAATCCATGATCGTAGCTCTTTCAGGATGGGTCGAGAACCAGTGTGCAGCCACAACACAACGAGATCCAGCAGAGATCATCGAATCCACGCTCAACGGATTCACGGGTGTTGTAGCAAAAGTCTGGGGTCAGCTAGACCAGACTTACAAGCAAAACCTCATTAATGGAGGTATGGTAGATGTTGCTACTGAATTATTAAAGCTCTTTGTAGGAAGCACTTCAACTTTAGAAGCATAGGCATTAGAAAAATTTACAAAGAATAGATGTTGTGATCTAAGTTTCCTAACGCAGTATAAAAAAGAGCAGTTCACCAAATTCAATCTCTCTGACGTCGCCATGGATGAAGAACTTTGCAAAGGATTTCTCAAATCCTTTGAGGATGTTGGTGAGCTATACTACACCAAGTTCTTGGAATGACTATGTGACCTTAACAAAGGTTGGGCGGCCGTTACCTTGATTGAGCTCTATGAATTCATAGATGAGCTCAATAAAAAGATTTTGGATGCTGATGAATGTATAGTTATACGATCAATCAAACCAGTAATCAAAGTTGCAGTACAAAAGACTACACAGAAAAAGAGAGGCTATGGTTTTGATCCTACCAGCAAGCTTCACCAAATAGATCGCGCCTCACGACTAAAGAAAAAGAAGAAGTTCGAGAAGAGAACTATCTGTGAAAGCTGTCAAAAACTTGAAAAGAAGAAATGCAAAGGATTCTTCAAGAAAAGAAAGATGTTCCCTAAGTCTTTCAAGAAAGGTCACAAGCCTACCTGTTATATCTGCAAAGGCCCACACTATGCAAACAAGTTCCTAGATCGTGGGAAAGATAAAGGTAAAAAGAAGATTCATCTGATGCAGGAAATTCTAAGTGAATTCGAAGAAGAATATTTCTTCTTTAATGAAGAAGCATCTGAATCTGATTCAGATTGTATTCACTTCCACTCATCAGAAGAATCTGAAGAAGAAAGTTCTGCTACTAATGAAGCAGAACCAAAAGAAGAGTTGGATCTTGAGGTTGACTTCCTAAAAAGCAACATGATGCAGCATAAAGGAAGATATCTACGACCTGAGGAATTACTTCAAGAGCAAGAAGCCGAAAAGAAATCTCTCATCCAACTCATCCAAGAAAGAGGAAGCAAAGATGGCTACCACGTATGGAAAGATCGAAATCAAATGATCGACAATCTTGAGAGACAGATCTTCCAGACTAAAGCCAGAATTGAGCACGATGAAGATAAGAAAGCTCGATGCCTGCAAGAAATCCAGCAAGACGACATGGAGCATCTTGAAAGAGACACTCAACGCTTCTCTCTCAGAGACACTTCTACTCAAAGTAGAAGAGCTTGGTGACATCAGCGGATCTTGCTCCTACAAAAGGTCTTGAAAGAGGCTTCTGAAGAACTAGAAAAATTGCAGCAAGAAGAAATCAAAGACCAGCAAGAAGCCACCAAGCAAGAGACATCTGCTCTTGATTCCTATATGTATGTCAGCAGTCAGAAAAGTGAACCCAGCAGCAGTTCACGGAATATCTTCAGTTCCTACATTCCCTCAGCCCGCACTGAAGCCAATCGTCAGTAGAGACAAACTTTCGGGAGAGGAGCTCTGCCTACATGGGAAACCCTCAACATGGTAGCCAGAGCATCTGGAGTCCACATTGAAGAAATCAATGTTGAGGAAGAATTCGAAGCAATCAAGTAGAAGTATACACCTGAGATGGCTAAAGCCATCCTTTCAGAGATTCCAAGCCCTACAGGCTCTGAGAAATCTCAATTCTTCAGCCACATGATCAAAGGATATGAAAGTCCAGTAAGCAACTTTATTATTCATTTTAAAGGGATAAAACCCTATCATTTAAATATCATGTTAGATACTGGTGCGAATCTCAATATCGCCAGATATAATTACTTCCTTGCGGAACAATGGGTGCCTACCAAAACCAAAATCAGTTTTGGAGGACACGATGGATATTCTCACTGGAGCACTTGGGTGCCAGTCCAATTTCCAGATGGTACAAAACACCATCTTCGGTTCATTCACACCAAGCTGCTCGACTACGATGCAACAATAGGAATGCCAGCCATGCATTCATGGAGTCCTATTGAGTTCACTCGTAACCATGTTTGTTTTGGTTTATCTAACAAGTTTCCATTACTCAGAGACTTTCTTCCTTCAACAAAGGAACATCCAGATGTTCTAGTCCTTGAGATCTTTCATAAGAAGAAGAAAGGAAATTACTCCTGGATTGCCTAAGAACTTGAAAGTCATGAAGGCGATCTCACAGAGGTAAGGAAACTGTTCGAAGATCATCTTTTCAGTAAGGACTTGAAGAAGATGCAAAGGAACTTCGTCTGCAAACTTCCACTAAAGAAAGACGCAGATGGACAATTCATCAAGCCCAAAAGCCGAGCGAATTATTTCCAGATGAACAAGGCCGACAGGGCCTTATGTGAACAAGAAATCCAGAAACTTCTGGATATGGATCTTATCAAGTCAAGTACCTCGCCATACAGCTGCCATGCCATGTACGTCCGCAAGATAGATGAAGAAGGTAAAACACTCAAGGAACGAAGGTTAGTAGTTAACTACAAACCCCTGAATAAGTGTTTAGAGTCAAATCAGCATCCTCTGCCTTCTAAAAATTTTATCTGGCATAACATTCAAGGAACCTTGTTTTATTCTAAATTTGATTTAACAAAAGGGTTCTGGCAGATTAGTATTCATCCGTCTGACAGGTACAAGACTGCTTTCAGCGTCCCTCAAGGGTTTTACCATTGGAAGGTCTTACCCTTCGGAATCAAAACCGCACCTTCTATCTTCCAAGGATTTATGGACTCTGTTTTCCATAAATTTCATAAAGAGATTATTGTATACATAGATGATATTTTGGTTTTCTCAAAATGTGTCAAAAGCCATCTAAGGATTCTGTGAACTCTGTATGAGCTCTGTAAAACCAATGGTCTGGTTTTAAACCCAGGCAAATATCATATGTTAGTTAAGGAAATAATCTTCTTAGGTGTAAGGTTATTAGAAGATGGACGCATGCAAGTGCAGGACCATATATTAACTCAAATCTTTACAATTAAGGTCACCAATGAGAATACTCTACGAATATTTCTCGACCTTATCAATTATGTCACTGCACATTATCCACATATCACAAAGGATCACAGAGCCCTTTGCCATCTGCTTTGAAAGGATAAACCAAAGTGGGAGCAAAAGCACTTTGATGCAATCAATCGCATCAAAGGTCGTTGTAAGAAACTGCCTACACTGTGACTTCCAGGAAGCGGATATAAAATTATCCAGACTGATGCATCAGATGAATGTTGGGGAATTATTCTATTAGAACGCAACGAAAATGGAGTTGAAGAACCAGTTCATTATTCTTCTAGCACCTTCACTGGAGCCAAATGCAACTACCATTCCACCCACAAGGAATTATTAGCGATAGTAAAAGCATTTGAACATTTCATGTTATTCGTCGCTGATAAAAGTTTTCTTGTCAAGTCTGATCTCCAGCACATCCAAGGATTCCTGTGCGCAGACACCAAAGACAAATTCAAGCGTAATCGCTTACTAAGGTGGGAAAAATTCATCTCTGGGTTTGATTACGAAATCGAACACATCAAGGGCAAGCACAATTATCTTGCCGATTACCTTAGTCAGGAATACCATCAAGATGGAATTCGAGTATGTAACTCGGAGCTACCTGACTAATATCACTGAGGAAAACCTGGAGCCTATACGACAAACTTATAGGGCTCGCTACTTCACCTATCAAAGTCTACTTCAAGAAAAGGATTTCATCCATGTTGAACGACCTTCTCTTTTGTCAAATAATCATCAGTATTGAGATCCACTACCAGAGGATGTAAATGAAGCTGACATCCCCATCCCTTGGGATGTAACATGGCAAAAACCCAGCAACCCTCAAAATTTTGCTGTCGGTACTCCTGGCTCTACTTGGCTCTCTGATAGTTTGCCAATTGTCATGCGCAACTACCTCCATGGCCCTCATTCTGAACTTCATTCCCCTTCTGACTATCGGGGAAACTCTTCCAGGTTATGGTTTACTGATAATGATAGATGGAGCGATGAAAATAGATACATCATAAACACCTATGGTCCACAAGGTGTTTACCTAAACCTGCCCTTGTATGAACGCATAAGACATGTGGTCCAATATCATGTACCAACTTGGATATGGACCCATCATACTACTCATCGACTCCTACACGAAGATCCAAATCATCCAGGAGACATGATCGAACAATGGCAGAGACTGACAATTGAGTACCTGTACTGGTGGGACCAGCTTACACCTTCCTACTGGTTGACACATCAACCACGAATGACAAATGAAGAGTTCACCGATCTACTCGGTGAAGATCTCAAATTTTTTAATGAACACGAGGATCACTAATGATGGAGTGTGTCCATCATAGTTTTTAGTTTACTTTTTCTTTATTAAAGTAAAGGTGAGAAGGACACTCACTTTGTAAACTTGTGAACGCACTAACGCAAGTGTGCGTACGAGATACCAGTCTTGTGACTAAAAATGGGACCACCATACGAACTTTTGGTTGTAAAGTCTCCACTCACGGATAGTGGGTCCCTGATCCGTTTGTCGATTTACTTTTCTAGCTAACTCCACTTGCATGTGGATACGGAAAAGTTTTGTCGATCGAGTCACATCCCGCTCACGCGCCAACCCTTAAGGCGGTGCTACGGATTGATTTCGCATGTCACTCATCCTATGACAGAACTCAAAGCATCATTAACTGAGTAGGTGAAAGCTTTGCTTGGATGGAATCAGTCTCTTCCTATAAGAGGACCTCCGAGACGCCTATCTCGACACACAACCTCTTTGCGAGTTCATTTCAGTTTGAGTCTAAGTTTAGTTTCCTTTAGCAAGTTTGAGTCCTTTGATTTTACTTTGTATATTTCCGCATGTAAAGTCAACCGTGATTTGTAGCCCCAGTTCTGGAACCACAAATCAGGTAAAATTGGTATCAGAGCCAATTTTCTAGACGCTAAACCCTAAACTCTAAACCCTAAACCCTAAACCCTAAACCCTAAAACCTAAAACCTAAACCCTAAACCCTAAACCTCTAAAACCCTAAAACCCCTAAACCCCTAAACCCTAAACCTAACCCTAACCCCTAAACCCCTAAACCCCAAACCTCAAACCCTAAACCCTAAACCCTAAACCCCAAACCCTAAACCCTAAAACCCTAAACCCTTAAACCTTTTCGGCCTTCGTGCCAAAAAGTACCCGCACGTACCTTAAAATTGTTAAGGTTTTTGTCCTCGAAGTTTGAGACATTTTTTGATGCTTAGGAGTTAGTGTTTTAAATAGAGTTTGATAAAGTGGATTTGTCTCCAATTTATCTATTTATACTCCCTTGTAATTTCTTTGTTGTATGGTCAGTCCAACTGATGAGGGGTGGAATTCCGCGAAACATGTCTTGGACATTATCAGTAAAAAAATACTTTTTTAACTTGCATCTCCTTATGGTTTTCTTCCTTTGCTGCAAGTGAATTTTCACAAATTTTTGAACCCTAAACCTCACACCATTTTACGATTGCCTCTGGAAGTCTTCCTATCACAGCTCCTTCTCATCGTCTATTCAACTCTCCTATTGCTTAGAGCATTTTATTTGTTGCAAGTTCGAGGGATGATGTCTTTATGTCATCCTAGATCGGCATCTTTTGCCATCCCCGATCCTCTTCTGGTTTGACCCTGTGGCCATCGCTGCCAAGTTCTTTGTGGCTCTTCTTGGCCGCATCTTCGAATCCCACCACCATCGTCATGTTTGAGCTCTTCGAGCTCCTGTCACTAGCTTAGTTGTGCACTTTCTGGCCGATCGCCATCAAGTTCTTGTCGCCTCCCTTCCAGTTTTGACTCCTACTTGGCCGCCATCTTTGCCTTCATAGCAGGGCCTCTCTATTCTTAAATATGTTGCATCCTTTGCCAACCCCCGCCACTTTGTATCCTTCTCCTTCATCGTTGTGCCTCATGCTCTGCCTTATTGAGGATTTCTGTCATCGCCACCAAGTCCCACCGTTCTCGCCACCGCCCTGAATCGGGTCGGCACCGCCACCGAGGCCTTCTTCGCCACCGCCGCGCTTCTGTTGGTGCCTCGTCACCTCTAGCCTTTCGAATTCGTCGACCCCTGCTCCATCATGGTGGTCCATCACCGCCACCCCTGTTGGGTTCTCCTTGCTAAGCCCCTTGGTCTCTACCGCTTTTGTGCCCCCTTCGGGTCCCTGCCTCGTTGGCTTTCCTGCCACGTTGGCCCCTTTCCTGTCACTACAGCTAGCTGCATCTTGGTGTTTCCAGGCCCCTTGCCCGTCACCTCCTGTCGCCTATGCTACAGGTCATGCATTCTACACCCCTGCCATTAGCAGCCTAAGCCTTGACATGTTGGTCTTTTCGCCCGTGCATGCCCGAGTACCCCTCCAGACACTTCAACGATCGGCCTTTGTACCATTTTCTTTTGGTTCCTTCGTACTCTGCCACCACGGGCTTTTCGGCACCTTGGATCGTGCATCACGTCTCCTTCAGACAGTGTGCCTCTTTGTAAAAGAGTGTGATCCCCCCTTGTTCATTTTTTTGTTTAAGTTTTTTCAAAACTCAAACGTTGGACTTGGGGGTCACCCTAAACCCTCAACCTTTTCGGCCTTCATGCCAAAAAGTACTTGCACGTACCTTAAAATTGTTAAGGTTTTTGTCCTCGAAGTTTGAGACATTTTTTGATGCTTAGGAGTTAGTGTTTTAAACGAAGTTTGATAAAGTGGATTTGTCTCCAATTTATCTATTTATACTCCCTTGTAATCTCTTTGTTGTATGGTCAATTCCCCGAAACATGTCTTCAACATTATCAATAAAAAATTACTTTTTTAACTTTCGTCTCCTTCTGGTTTTCTTCCTTTGCTGCAAGTGAATTTTCACAAATATTTGAACCCTAAACCTCCCACCATTTTAAGATTGCCTCTACAAGTCTTCCTGTGGCAGCTCCTTCTCATCGTCTATTCAACTCTCTTGTTGCTCAGAGCATTTTATTTGTTGCAAGTTCGAGGGATGACTTCTTTATTGCGTCCTAGATCAACATCTTTTGCCACCCCCAATCCTCTTCTGGTTTGACCCTGTGGCCATCGCCGCCAAGTTCTTTGTGGCTCTTCTTGGCCGCATCTTCGACTCCCGCCGCCGTCGTCATGTTTGAGCTCTCTGAGCTCCTGTCACCAGCTCGGCTGTGCACTTTCTGGCCGACCGCCGTCAAGTTCTTGTCGCCTCCCTTCCGATTTTGACTCCTACTTCGCCGCCGTCTTTACCTTCGCAGCGGGGCCTCTCTATTCTTAAATATGTTGCATCCTTTGCAAACCCCCACCACTTTGGATCCTTCTCCCTCATCATCGTGCCTCATGCTCTGCCTCATTGAGGATTTATGTCATCATCACCAAGTCCCACCGTTGTCGCCACCGCCCTAAATTGGGTCGTTACCGCCACCAAGGCCTTCTTCGTCGCCACCGCGCTTCTGTTGGTGCCTCGTCACCTCCAACTTGTCGACTTCATTGACCCCTGGTCAATCATGGTGGTCCATCACCACCAACCCTATCGGGTTCTCCTTGTTGAGCCCCTTGGCCTCTACCGCCTCTGTGCACCCTTCAGGTCCCTGCCTCATTGGATTTCCTACCACGCTGGCCCCTTTCCCATCACTACAGCTAGCTGCATCCTGGTGTTTCCAGGCCCCTCGCCCCATCACCTCCTATCACTTATGTTGTAGGTTGTACATTCTACACCCCTGCCATTAGCGGCCCGAGCCCCGACATGTTGGTCTTTTCACCCGCGCGTGCCCGAGTACCCCTCCAGACACTTCAACGACTGGCCTTTGTACCATTTGCTTCTGGTTCCTTCGTACTCTGCCCCCGTGGGATTTTCGATGCCCTGGATCGTGCATCATGTCTCCTTCAGACAACGTGCCTCTTTGTAAAAGAGTGTGGTCCCCCCCTGTTCATTTTTTCGTTTAAGTTTTTTCAAAACTCAAACATTGGACTTGGGGGTCACCCTAAACCCTCAACCTTTTCGGCCTTTGTGCCAAAAAGTACTCGCACGTACCTTAAAATTGTTAAGGTTTTTGTCCTCGAAGTTTGAGACATTTTTTGATGCTTAGGAGTTAGTGTTTTAGATGGAGTTTGATAAAGTGGATTTGTCTCCAATTTATCTATTTATACTCCCTTGTAATTTCTTTGTTCTATGGTTAGTCCAACTGATGAGGGGTGGAATTCCCTGAAACATGTCTTGGACATTATCAATAAAAAGTTACTTATTTAACTTGCTTCTCCTTCTAGTTTTCTTCCTTTTGTACAAGTGAATTTTCACAAATTTTTGAACCCTAAACCCTAAAACCCAAGGATTGGCATACCCAACTTCGTTTTGCCCTATGGGAAGATTGCACCCGTCATAAGGCTACCCTCTGAGATTCCCCATATCATCTATGGCTTAGAGCTTGTCTTTCCCATACACTTGAAAATCCCTACCCTCTAGTTTATCAATAATTTTTATGGAGGAGACCGCAGAGAAGCTCGCCTCGCCAAGTTGTTGCACCTTAAAGAAGTATGAGACTATGCAATAGAAATTTTTTCCAAACATCAGGACTTAGTCAAAATATGGTTCGACCGCTGAGCCAAGGTTAAGGCCTTGCATATTTCCGATCTGGTCCTCTATTGGGACAAGGCCCATGAAACGAAAGGGGGACATAACAAATTTGATAAGGTCTGGCTTGGCCCCTTTCAGATTGTCGAAATCCTGGGAGACAACACTTTCTGCTTAAAGACTTTGATTGGTGAAGACGTCTCATTGCCTGTCAAAGGGGAGCACCTTAAGCATTACTTCCAGGTCTGAGTTATTCCAGAGTGGTCTATGTAAATACCTATACATAGGTTAGAATAGGTTTCCTGCTTTGTCCTTTGGTTTTGCTCGCTGTCCCAACTATTTTTGTCTCGACCTTTGAAGAGTCTTTATGTTCTGTTGTGATGGTCATGCTTGGTTCGATAAATGGTTCACCATGCTGCCCGCTCTTGTGTTGTTCTCTAGATAAACCTTCATTCCCTACTGCTAACCTTTGAAAGCCCTTAGGCATCGGTCTTCAACTTTTGAACTCTGAACTAGCCTAGGATGGCTATCCACTTGAATCCCCTCCATTTATCATGGCATACACAAAAACACATTTAAACATTTCTAATGAATGGTATGGTGATTACTGGGAAGAAGGGATAAGTGAAAAATCTAAAGTCTACTCCAGTGACCACTACGATTCCCAAGCCCATTGTGAGCTTCATGGCTTACACGGTTGAACATAAAGAAAAGAGGAAAGTGTTGAAAAGAAATATCAAATCAATGGAATAACCAAAGTGAAAATGATGACCGTATGGGTGTGCGAATATCTCTACCAGGGTTATGGACGCTTGGATGGTAGTAGAGCTATGTTTGTGGAGTCACAACGACAACTCTGTCAAGGGTATGGATGCCTGACTGGCAACAGAGCAATGTCCAAGTTACTTTTGGGGTCAGGCAAACTATGTAGCTTATCTCTCCCGATCAGTGGTTGCTTGTGTTATCTTCGAGGAAGGTAAATTAAATCACCATGCACACACCTAGATGATAATGTTGCAGTTTGATTCAACCTCGCCTTCCTTAACTTGTTCTCAGTTCAGCTTTGAAAATCAACTTTGGTCTACAAAACCAAAGATTATGGGTTCAGAATGAATATTTATCTCTAGAACGTCGAGAGCATTCTCCCAGAGGAGTCACCATTTTTTGTGCTTGTTGCACACATGCCTCGTTCGGAACGGGGACCTCCTCTTCCCTCTTTTCCTTGCCAGGTCCTTTTGGCTTCGCCTCATTTTGCATGCCCATTTTGCACCCTAAAAGGTCAACATATTCCCAAAAGACACATCTTAAGTTTGAAAAAACTTCACCCCCTTTAAAAAGCTAAATTTGAAGTCAATTCAGGTTTCCCTTGTCAGAATGCCTTTCTGGCGTCGATGGACCCTTTTGGGTCCGGACCCTCGGGTTTCCCTCTTCGGGTTTTCATCCTGAATTTACTATTGCCGACATCTGGTGTTCGAAATCTTCCCGGACCTTTGACCTCGGACCCTGGACCCCGGATCTCGGATTTCCATTTTCGAGATTCCACCTCAATTCTATCGTTCTTTGCGGTCGCGGTTGGACGTCTCTCCAGACACCAAATCCTGGTCCTCCCGCCGTCACCCATGAATTTGAATGCAAACTTTCTGATCGTCGTACAAAACAATAAATTATTTTATTAATTACAATTTTGGCTAAATAAACAGATTTTCTAGCTGTCATTTTCACGCGATCGAAGTGATAGAGGAATTCGAATAAGCTTCCAACATCCGACATTTTCTGCCCCCACGCCCAAGCACTTGTTTTTCCATTTTTCATGCAATCAGCAACATCCTTCTTCGGGATTTTGAGGTATATCCACCGTCTACGCACCTCATATTCCTTTTCATGAAATTATGGGTCAAAACGAAGTAAAAATAAAAAGAATGAGTTGAAATCTTGTAGATTAGTACCTTCACCTAAAAACCCACCATTTAGAATTCGTGAAAACTGCATGAAATCATTGAAATTCAATGTCGGAGTTTAACCCCATCGTTGTTCTTTGAAATAGTCACTGGCATCTTCTAGGCTGGGACCTCCCCACGGCCATCCAAACTGTTGATGCAGAATTTTGCATGTAGCAGCAGTCTTATGGGAAACTTAGCT
This sequence comes from Sequoiadendron giganteum, assembly GCA_007115665.2. Classification (NCBI taxonomy): domain Eukaryota; kingdom Viridiplantae; phylum Streptophyta; class Pinopsida; order Cupressales; family Cupressaceae; genus Sequoiadendron; species Sequoiadendron giganteum. The sequence goes on along the minus strand of CM021106.1, from coordinate 659,207,165 downwards.
ATTGGGGGACATGGTGCGCTAGCTAAGTGACCTTCGGGATTTTATCGAAGTCGGCTCTTCGCTTAGTGGTTTGAGGAAAAAGATAAGGAGGAAAACATGAATGTAAAGCTTACACTATAGGTGATGCGCCAAAGTCTTAGACAAATTTTACCTGAGCATAGTGCATAATGCAAAGGCCCGAACCATTAAATTGCTATTAATTAAGATAAAATTTCTCAAAAGCACTTGTCATTCAACACCATCCTTCTATATGCATAATGTAATCGAACATAACTTTGCTTTAACACAGAAGAGTCGAAAAAATATGATCTATATTTATATTAGCTATGAAAGGTTACAAAAACTGAAGAACAGGCATTCATACAAAAATAAAGACAATAGCACAGGCCAATAGTACCAGCGAACAATTGAAAATAGAAAGGCTGAATCTATTTGGCACAGTCTGAAGTCTTTGAATTGAAAGTAACTATTACACAAGGCTTAATCCTCAGTGCTTGAGAGATCTCTTAAACTTCATCAATAATCTGATAAAAGAAAAACCAGGCCCCATAAGTAGGCCATCCCACCGCCTGAAAACAACATCGTGGAAGAGCAGACCACACGCGGTAATCTTCGGCCCAGATGATCCGAGCTGCCATAGTAAACACCTATCGATCAGCAATACGCCAGCAAATCCACAATCCGAAATGGAAAACCATGCAGCAATAGGAGAAGACACACGGCAGCAGGAAGCACAAAAGGTCCGTCGACATTTCCAAGGCAACTGGCATAGGAAACAAAAATGCCACATGTCATCCAGACGAAGCTCAGCAGAAAGCAAAAAAAATGCCTAGCAGAAAGCCGTGAGAGGGAGCCACGTGGAGAGCTCCGAGCAAAAGCGAAGAACGAGGCGAAAAGCAAAGGATGAGGTGGGTCTGACTTGGAAGAACAGCCAGCATGAGCCACGCGGCATGCACACGAAGACTAACGGAAAGCCAAATGAAGCTAAAACAAAAAGCTTCATGAGGTAGCCACGTGGAGAGCTCCGAAGATAGTGAGCATACAAAATTAAGGCGTAGCCCCAAAGGAAAAGAAAACGGCCAAGGCATGCGCAGTTTTTATTGAACAGTCTGGCGACTCATAGGGGTTTTTCGCTTTGCGGAAAGGAGAACCCTAGAAACCTTTGGCTCAGCAACACAATGCTCACAACCTTGCGAGGGCGGCCTGCAGATTGGTCCATATTTCGTCTGATGGTGTTGAAAGAGTTCACAGGTGCTCGTGAGCCAATCGGAGATCAATGATTGCTTTGAAGGGCAATCTGCCTGATACTTTTATCTCTAATTCCAATTGGAAGAAAAGCTGTGCCAGTTGATGTACGATCACCTCGATCTCTTCAGCAGTCGGAGATTGATCAAAGGTCTGGAAGACAGAAAGGTCCTGCTTATTCTCTTCGATCATTTCAATAATATGCTCCACTCCTGCTATTGCTTGGTCTGTAATGAAAGGCGAGGGGAGGCCTCTTTGAGTCAAATGGGAAAAATTTGTCTGCATGTCGCTTGTGACCTGGTTCAACTGAGCTCTGCAATCTGCCACCTATTGAACAGCCTCATGCATGGAAATGAGGCTACTTGCGCCCAAAGCTGTCGTCGTTCGGTCGTTGATGCCCATGCTATTCAATGCTTCATCTGAAGTGGTGTATAACTTACCCAATAATATCCTAGCCTCGGGAACCTTGTTAGAAATTAACTCCTGAACCTGTTGTATCGATTCACTCACTGTTTCATAGAGGCTAGCCGCTTGTGCCATAAACTTTAAAGTGGGCTGCAGGGTAAGAAACAAAGCCTTTGCGTTATCCCAGTATGATGCGTGCCGCCCCTTGGCAATTTCCAAGGAATTCATCGGAGGCGCAATGGGTTGGGTTCTTAAGGTAGCCAACTTTGCTTCTTTGTTGCCTAAACCTGCCACTGCTTCTGCGAAGCTTTTATCCAATGCAAACATCTGCTCCTTTAGGTTAAGAACCTCATTTTTCCTCTCTACCAAGGCCAACTCGGCCTACTTAGCCTTTTGAACCTCCAACTCCAGGTTGGCGTTCACTTCAGTAATCTCGGAAGTTGTATTCTCCTGGAGCTCTTTCATGCCTTCAATTAGCAGGTAAGACTCAGCGCGGAGCTCTTTCTCTTTTTTTTGGAGCAGTTCAACTTGCTTCTCAAGAGTCGGAACGACTTCTTTGCCCAAATTTTGTAACTCTTTGATTTTATTTTTGAAGGTACCCCTCTCCTTCTCCAGCCGACCTATTTCATTTTCTTGGGCCTTGAATTTGTTCACCCAGATGTTGACCTTCTTTTTCAGCTCCGTAATTTGATCATCTTTCTTCCTATCCTGCCAGCTGAGCTTGAGGAAATCAGTAGTCACTATCTTTTGAGTCTCCTCCATGAGTTCAACCTTATCTTGCGGTCGGGCCTGCTGTAAGTCTAACCCTACAGCATTCATAAAATAGTCATTGGGCTGCATCTCGCTTACTGCCTTGATCACATTAGGGGTGATCTTTGCGAACATCAAGGAGTTTTGGGTTTCATTAAAAATAGTTTACAAATGGGGCTCCGCCTGCTTGGTTACGTCCTTCACTCTTCGCTTGCTGATTCAGTTGGCACAGGCACTTTTATTTGCATCGACTTGCGATAAATATTCCTGAGTCGGGATACCCAGTCCACCGGCAAAAGGATACTCCTGAGGGATAGCCAGCGGGAAAGATAGTGTAACTGATGCATCTGAGGTTTTGTTGGGTCACATTATAATGGCAGGGGAAAAAGGCAGGATGAATTGGCCACTCAGAGGGGATGAAAATGAAGTGACGGAGTAGGGAAAAACTAGAGATGCACCAACCGTAGGGCTAGGCCTTGGGGATAAAAATTTTTGACCCACGAGCCCGGTACTGACACCAAATTGCGTTCTGGGTAAAGTAGTAAAAGCAGAGGACACAAGAGGGAAAATGGGAGGAGCAAGACCGGAATGACTGGCAAATCTAGGAGTTGAGAAGACTGGCATGGATGAGACAGCAGGGGCAGACTGTGATGGGACCAAAGACATAGAGGAGAGAGAAGAGGGAGGAAAGCTTACCTGATGTTCCGGTGGAGCCACAGATATCTCGACCGCTTCTATTGCTGGTTGCTTTTCCTCCACACCGGCCTTTTTGGTACGTTTTTGCTTCTCCCTCGAGACATCATCGAGGTCAAGGATGACCCGACTCTTACTACTGGTGGTCCTTGTCTGCTTTCATTTTGGCTTAGGAGAGGCGGCTGGCATGGATGTCAGCACGCACGACTCTTCCTCCTGTACAGGCTACTTATCAGTGTTTCTTTCAAGCACTAGACTTTTGGTGGCGATGGGGGGAATCTGAGTTACTTCCTCCTCAGATTCCGCAGTAGTCTCCTCTTTTTCGTGATGCTGCACGGATGTTGAACGGTTTGGAGAATACTCAACATCCGGATGCTCAATCTCCCAAATGTCATCAAACTTTTCATCGAGGGAAACTTCATCGTATAACTTGCCAGATGCCAGAATCTGCTGCCGGTATATCCAGAAAGCTTGCATCTTGTCGGGTTCCCAATTGAGCTTCTTTAATTGGATGACCAAAGGGGGGCTGATTGGGAGCTTTGGGTTGACCCTCTCTATGATGTGATAAAAATTCAGCCAGGGTGGTCGACCATCCATTGTAGGCAAATATTCAAGGCCTACATATCTACTTAGGTTTCCTTCCTTGGGATCCCTTCGGAGATCCCAGAATGGCCGAGGTGAGTGCGCGATCTTGATGCCAATGTCCAATAAATTATTGTCAGGGTTATAATTCCAGGAATCATCTATCAGTACTAGCCCGAGATGACCCAATTTTGAAAGTAGAGTCACCGAGGTATCAAGCTGTGGGGTCCTCTTCTTTTCCAGTGACACTGAACCAAACATGATTGGCAACAGTAAATAGGAGGTCTGGTGTTTTCCTCCCCAATAATCATCATCAAGGGTACATAGCTGTCTCATTGCCTCCAGGGCCAGCACTCTGTTGAAGAGGAAACGAGGAAGCCAGAAAGACTCCCGGATGAAACCCGACAACCGGAGCATAGTGAAATCTGTGCCAAAGAACCAGTCACAGGGTGGTACAAGCTTCGCAAGCCAGAACCTCTGGCGGGGTGAAATGCGTTCAGTCATATTTATGCCATCCTTACCCAAAACCCTCATAGTCGGGGCTATGAACACATCTGAGAACGCGTAATAATCAAAGGTTTTTGACATGACGGGAGTCCATGTCGAAACTGGCTTCCTCAAGCCATTCTCATAAAAAATAGACAGGGGCAAAGACGTTGAAAAGTAATCCATATTTTGGCACAAAATTAAATAGGCCAAGAAATACGAATCCTTGAACCTAGAGCCGACACTAAATTCCTTTAACTGCAGTCGAATGCCATCACTAATAATCTTTGCAAAATCAAAAAGTGGGCCCTCGCGATTTTTCCTTAACATAAAACAGAGGGACATTTGAAACTGATGGACCTCTTTGTCGGAGTCCAAACTGCACACCATTGCCAGCATAGAAATGGCAGATTGTACCGCACCTCTCAAAGCTTTCAAACCAAAAGGGAATTTAGGCAGGGCTGAACTGTTCGGATGTTGAAGCTCGGAGCGATAAAATTTTGGCCCCAATTGGAACTCTCCCCACTTTTGCTGCATTCTTTCCATGTCGAAATCTTAAACCTCTTTACCTAAAGGAAATGGGACACACAACATATCTTGAATAGCCATGGGGCTAATGACTACCTGGAAATCTCTGTCGTTGATAACCCTAGTGCTTGGGTCGAACTGTGTCGCGCATGCTGCTACAATCTCTGGGCAAGGGTGCACCAAAGGGACCATGTACTGTGCAAGCCCACAGTACCATAACCGTTTATAAAATTGGTATGTTGTATTCTTCATCCTTTCGCATGTAGTTTCCCAAAGGCTCTTAGGATTGCTCGACATCTCAGGGTCAAAGACATTGTCTCAATCCTCCAAAACCACTGCCTGGTCCCTGTGAGGAACTGTGCTCAACAACCTCTGGTTTACTAGGTGAGTGAAAGGCCAATTAGGCTTTGTAGGTATGCTTGGAGTGGCATAAGACTCTCCATCATAAAGCTACATGCAGGGCACATTCTTCATCTGCTCGCTTAAAGCTACTTGAGCTAAAGTCTGTGTAGGGTTTTCTGCAATTTCGGCCATTTTGTCTCCACAAGGGTCTTTGTGCAAATATTTTGGCAAATGACTTAGCTTCTTTTCAAACTCTTCTCTTCTTGTGAATGCTTTAATTGCTTAATTCTTTGGAAACTTTTTCAATAAATATGTTTCCCTATATGCCATAACTTGCCTTTCTAGCTTTCTCGGGAATGGCGACCCAAAAAGGTACGTGCCAGCCATTTACGCCAAGTTGTTCCTATCATTATTAGCTTTACTTGTGCGAAAAGATCACCAACCAGCCGAACTGCCTAAAAATAAAAGATAATCTTTCACGTGTGACAGGAGTGGATCCTTGTCTTGGAAAACGAACCCAAACAAACCTCATGAGCATTTCTCTATAGGCTATTTGTATTGATTGACATTAATGCTCGTACAGGGCGCATTGCCCAACAGAGTCTTTCTTAATAACTTCATCCGATATGGATGAGATGATGACGCTTTGTATTACTGATAATTGGCCGATCGATGAACGATGCGGCAGCTTAGCGGAGCAAGTTGCAATCTGAGCCTGCACCTCTTCGTGCTTCGCACGCTGCGACATGAAAAACCAAGGCGAAGTGACCCACTCCATGAAATTATTAATCATGATTTCTTCAGCAAGCACAGCCTAACCAGCCTATAAATTAGCCCCTTGTTCAATATTGCGAATCACATATCAACTAGCCCTTTAATTTAGCAACCTCTTGCTGGATAGTTTTTTAATCTCTTATCTAGAAAAGCAAAAATCATGGAAACACCAGTGAGGTTCACTTGTAGAAAGACCCAGGAAGCATTCCTTGGCAAGATTACTTGCAGACACTTGAAGCATATGATAGGTGTAAAAAACCTATTGTACGTGAAATCCATCAAATGGATCCTCAGGAAGGACTGCGTGCATTACGAAGAGCAATATCGGGTGAACACCAGCGTCTGCTCCCACTTTGTCACCTCACTGCTGGACATCAGCGTTAGGAAACGTAAAATTATAAAACTAACAAAGCTGGTGTTCCCTGCATGCTACCTCAGAGGTTTGGAGCAGATTGTGCATGTAGCCCAATTTGGGTAGAGGCATTCCTTCGGTCCGGAACATTCACCTACAGCAGCTGCATGGAGGCATCGTCCCAACCAGGCCCTTTCTATTTGGCTTCGAGTTGGAAACCCATGAAGAGCACCGCGCCAGGGTCCGCGAAGTTTGTCATTTCCTGATGCGCATTCATTATCTTGAGCCTTTATCTAGTTTTCAATGGTACGAAAACTTTGAGAGAATGGTATTTCCAGAGCCCAAGCTACCTGCTGCTATGATCGCCAATCCTTCTTACTAGTATTCTACAGCCAAAAATGTTTTACCAATTTTTCCTCTTTCTGCTTACAAGTCCGACACCTTAGCGGGCATATGTAAATGTTAACCCAAGGCCTTCTGACCCCACTATATTGTAAATTTTTGACCTTAATGAATATAATCCACTATGCTTCTTTTGTTAACACTTGGTTCATTTATAACTTCTATCAATTGCTTACACCATTGCTGCATTATTTCAATCTTGTGTTGAGAAGACCCAAAACTTAAAGTGACAAAGAGTAATTACATATATACAAATGTACAAAATTAACACATATACAGAATTAATAGAACCTTTTAAGATGTATTCCATTAACTGGAATACTTAGAGCATTTCCTTCCATATCTTCTAACTCAAAAGAGTTAAACTATTTGCATCGGTAGATCTTGAATGGTCCTTCCCAGAGGCTGCCAAATTTGCTATGCTGTCCGGGTTTTGTTCCTTGTTCATTGAATTTGAGAACCAAATCTCCGTGTTGCAGTCCCTGATCTGAAGCCCTTTTGTCGAACCATTTCTTCACTACCTGTTGGCGACTATTCATTGCTTCCAGATGTGTTCTCTTTTCTCCTGCACCTCAAGCAACTCAAAAAAGCTTACTTCTATCGCTCCATTTTGTTCAACTTCTAGAGACTTAAGCAATTGTAGGGCGGGAATTTCTGTGGCAATAGGCAGCAATGCTTCCTTTCCGTATACCATCTCATAAGGAGATGTTTTCAATACCTGCTTGGGCGTAATTCAATTTGCCCAGAGTGTTGTCTGGAGGTTCCTATGCCATTCCTTTTGATGTTTTGAGCCTATCCATTTGATCAACCGGATGAGGTTTTTATTAGTGGACTCCGCAAGACCATTTCCCTAGGGATAATAGTTAGAGGAGGTCTTCAAGAACACCCCGTATTTTAGAGCGAACTGACTTATTTTCGAGCCGAGAAAAGCTTTAGCATTGTCAGAGATAATTGTCTTGGGCGGGCCGAATCTAGCTACCAGTTCTTCCAAAAAATTAACAATCTCTAATTCAGTTGCACCTTTTAACAGAATTGCTTTTGCCCACTTGGTAAAGTAGTCAGTTGTTGTTAATATCCATTTATGTCTTGCTGAAGAAAAAGGGTTGATCATCCCGACGAAGTCCAAACCCCATTGAACAAAAGGTTCCTCTGTCACTATGGGCCTTAAAGGCATAGCAGCATTCTGTCTCCTTCCAACATAGAACTGACATTCTTTGCAAGACCTATAAGGAAAATGCATCATTAAAAAGTGTTGGACAATAATAACCGGCACATATGATTTTAATTGCTATGGTTTTTGTGGAAAAATGTCCTCTGGCAGGGTCATTATGATATTGATCTAATATCCTCCAGGCCTGCTCCTCATTGACACATCTCAACAGGATGTCGTTGAAATTTCTTTTAAACAGGACACCCTCCAAAATGACAAAATTGCTATTTTGTAGGTGATAGAAACGCCTTTTAAAAGATGGGAGGTCCGTCAGATACTTTCCTATCTGCATAAAATTTATCGTGTCATCAAGCCAGTTACTCTGGCGATTCTCTTCGTTAATTAACACAGGTTCCGGAGCTTCACATTCTGTCGTTGTTTCACTATTTTTGGTGATATACTCACACAGTCCTTTCCCCTTGACAGTCTTGACAGGTCTGACCTCAATGTCGTATTTTAGAATTTTGGTGATCCAGTTGGCTCTATTTTCTATGATTTCCCATTCCATGATATATTTTCGCACGCTTGAGTGTGAAACACATACAATCACCTTATTATATGATATCAAATGCCGAAACTTCTTAAGCCCTTTAACAATGGCGAAAGCCTGTTTCTCTACAATGTTATACTTTACTTCGTATTCTTTTAAAGTTCATGAATAAAAGGCAACAGGGGACTCCCTTGCATCTTTATCATCCTTCTGCATAAGCACTGTAGCAATACTATTATCACCCCCAAAAACATACATGATAAAATCTTTTGACAGGTTTGGATTAACTAGCACAGGAGCGGAAGAAATAGTCTCTTTTATAAGTTCAAAAGCTCTTCTAGCTTCCATTGTCTATTTGAAAAATTGGTTCTTCTTCAGCATTAAAGTGATTGGATGAACAATGCCTACAAAGTCTGCAATAAAATGGCTAATAAAATTAACCTTTCCCAGAAAAGATTGCACACCTTTTTTGTTGACAGGTAATGGAAGCTCTCGGATTGCATCGACTCTCTCTGGATCAATAGCAATGCCCTCCTTAGAGATGACATATCCCAATAGTTTCCCTTGGGGAACTCCGAACACGCACTTCTTCAGATTCAGGGAGATTCCAAATTCCTGGCCGAATTCCTGGCATTTTTGGAAAACAAGCTCTAGATGATCAAAATGATCATCAACAGATTTTGAGAATACGGTTAGGTCATCCAGGTAGATGAGTATTATCTTATGGATCAAATATTTAAAAGCAATGTCCATAGCTTGCTGAAATGTGGCTCTGGCGTTTGAGAACCCAAAAGGCATTTTGGCATAAGCATACGTTCCCCACTTCATAGTGAACGCCATTTTGTATTATTCTTCTTCCTTTACCCGTATCTGGTTATAGCCTGAAAAACCATCCAGCATTGAAAACATTTTAGAACCAGTTACAGTCTAAAGAATTACCTCCATTGAAGGTAGGGGGTAGTGATCCTTTAAGGACGCCCTATTTAGGTCGCAGAAGTCTATGCACAAGCGTATATCTCCATTTTTCTTCTGGATTGGCACCAAGTTAGACACCCAAGTGTTGTGTTTGATCAGAAACACTATCTGGGATGCGATCAATTTGTTTAGCTCCTGTGACATTAGGGACTCTATTTTCAGATTCACAGGTCTCTGCTTTTGATGGATTGGCTTTGCCCCCTCCGTTAGCTCAATAGTATGCTCAATGATCCCAAGATCATATCCTTTTAAATCATCATATGACCAAGCAACTACACTTGGATATTCTTCGCAGAAATGTCTTAGTCTATCCTTATTCTTTTCTGACACTTCCTTTCCAACTTTAAGCTTTCTATCTTTTCCGACATGCAGATCGGTATAATCAACTTTGTCAGCCACGAGCTTCCTTTTATCTCTTGTTGCATCATCGAAATCAGAAAGACCTTCCAGAGTGACTATACCCCTCAGAAGCTTATTAGATTTCAGCTGAATAATTTGATCTCCATAAGCCTCGACGATCTTCGGCTGCAACTGATCGGTGAACTCTCCGGATGACTGAAGGAATGATGCAATATGAGCATCACTATCAAATACTTGCCAATCTTGATTGTTATCTAGGACAACAAGTCTTATAATTACCTTCATAGCATGTTTATTTTTTAAAAGGTCCAACGCCGGCTCAAACTGAGCTCCAATAGCTGCCATCTTGTCGGCTTCGGTGTTTGATTCTCTTAGAATTGCCTGAATGTTGAATGCCTCAAAACTGTCGATCAGATCCCAGACTCTATGCTGGTAAGATCGCATGCGGATATTCTTCGTAGTCGATGTTCTGCGGACCTGATTAACTACCAGCTCAGAATCTCTGAAGACACTTATTTTTTTTGCACCCATTTGCTCCGCAAGGCTTAAACCATGGACGAGCCCTTCATATTCAGCTTCATTGTTGGAACATGCAAATTGGAAGCGGTAAGACCTCAATGTTTTTTCATCAGTTGGGGATATCAAACAAATTCCTGCTCCAGCTCCTACTTTACATCAAGTTCCATCGAAGTATAACATCATATTTTTGGAGGCTCTTCACCCTCAGGTTCTTTAGTAACTTTGAGTATGATTTTCCCTTCTTCATGTATTACATAGGTTCTGAGGCCAGTTGCATGATAATTTTTGAAAGGATTTGTATCAATAAATTCTTCCAACAGCTTCTCTTCATCTTGTGTCCAGGAGCTAGTAGCCTCCTCGTCTTTAAGGAACTCTACATTGCACCTCTCTTCCTGAGAAATAGAAGTGTGTGCTACTTCAAAATTTAGCAGAGCTTCATCGACAACAAGTGTAGAATGTAGGTTTTTCTATAATAGCTTCATCTTAGCACTGTGCTTCATCCTCAAAATCAAGTGGGACTAGTCTAAAGATAGATATCCTCCTACGTTTGCAGTGAACTCTCGAGATAAATAGATCCCGAATAAAGGAGGGATATCGATAAGTACAGTATCTTGATTTACAATGATACTGGGGCAGGCAAATAGGGTCATAGGTAATCCCTTGATTATCCCAATAGTATCAACCTTGTTTCCATCAAGTTGCATGACTCCTTTATTTAGCAGCTCATACTTTAGTCCCAAAGTATCAGCGACTTGCTTTGGCATGACAATGGTGCTAGCACTAGAGTCAATCATACAGTTGTGTAGTAATTTTTCACCAACAATCAGTGTTAGAAAGAAAGGCCTAGGCTTGGGCTTACCTTCCTTTTTGGATTCTAGCTTCTCTCCATGTGGAATTGTCAGCACTTTGCCCAAGTCGGGTTTGGATACCTTCTCTTTAGGGGATTGAGAAGAAATCTTCACATCTTCTTCACCCGATAACGCCTTTTGTAGCAGCACCTTCTGCTCTGGAATAGCCAAGACATCCCACAGAGAAGCGTTGGCAGATGACTCTTTTAGTTGTTCCAGTACGTTGAATTGTGCTCGGGACTGGTGAATTGCAATGGTTTGCTCCTTTAGTTTGACATTTGATACAGGCCTGATGGCCGGTGTGTTTGATTGTTTAACCGCAGCAGGGATGACTGCAGGAGTTATGACCTTCGGGAGAAATGGCTTCAGAGGGCCAAGAATAGCCACTTCAGACTGTGGTGGGATGGGCAATGGCCCTGCTCCAAGACCAGGTGCCGGTGGTGCTGACGCTTGATTAGATGAGTTCGCAAACTCTCCGGTGAATCTTCGTTTTGAATGCGTATTGTAATCGGATTGCACTCAGGGTACTTTATCCATAGGGATGTCATTTGGAAATGCTGACTCTTCTCCCTCCATCCAAGAAAAGAGAGCCTGGTCAGGAAATTTTTTTGATTCTTGTTGGATGGACATCCCCTGCATTTGAGCTGCAAGGACAACATTGTTCATTTGTTGAGAGGCATATGGTGTGTTACCGGAAATGAATGCGATGCCTTGGCTACGTTGATCTGTAATTTTTTGTTGCAAATTTCCTAGCGGGCAGTTCCGCAGCATATGTGCATCATTGCAAGGAAAGCACCATGAATTAGCATCTTCTGCCAAATTGTTTTGTCCTGCTATCAGCTCCTTATTTGAACTAGGGTGAACAGTCTGCATAGGCAAGGTTACCAGAACCATCTGGTTACTCGATTGAGCTGAGGTATTCCCATGTGACTTATCTTGCCACTGATTTAATTGGTACGAAGGCTTTCTGCCTTGGTAATTTTGATATGCTGGCTTTTGGTAGCTGTATTGCTGTCACTTCAAAGTAGTTAGTTCAATAGTCATAGCCTGCATCTGTTCTCGCATTTCGTTCATCTCAACAACCAAGGGGTTCGGTACAGGAGCTATTACAGGAGCTGTTATCAGGGCTATGCTTGAAGCACTCCTGAGATAGACATACATAGATTGGGGGAAGCCATAGGCACACTGGTGGAAAGGACCTCAGCTTCTTGAGCATTGCACTCGGGGAACAATGGCATGATCGGTCTTGGCGCCAATTTCCCTACAACAATCATATTATTTTTTGCAGTAACAGCTAGAACATAAGCATCAAGAAGAGTTTCTCTGCCCAGAGCTTGTAACATCATAGAGATATCAACATTTATCGACTTCAAGTAGAACATAAAAGCCAGACCAAGAGGTGGTCGACTACCAATAGGCACTCTCTGCCAAGTTGAGTGAAATCTTGCATTAAAATTGGGTAGAGCTTCATGAGGAGCTCGCTTTATGTTGGCCAATTGATTGTATAGCGAAGATCTTTCACCAACATTGGAGAAACGTTCGTAAAAAGGGGTTCTGAGCTGGTCCCAAGTAGCTATAGTGCCTGCTTGAATGGTTTGGTACCACTTCAACGCCTTTCCTCTGAATGAGGCAGCCAACAATCTAAGGGCTACATTCTCATTTGATATGCCATGTACCAGACATATGTCGGCTACATCTTGCAGATGCTTTATGGGTGTTTTTGATTCATCCCCAGAATATTTAGTAAAAGCTTTTAAGGCCGAAACAGGGATGGGAGCCCATACTGCAAGAGGCATATATGCTACCAACAGACTACTGGAGTCCCAGGCTACATAATTTCTAGCAGCCATGGGCGCAGGTGGATTAGGTGATAATGGAGCAGGAGGTGACAAAGGAGGTGAAGCGCTATTTCGACGACCTCTCGGATGTACAAAAACTAAAGGCAATACAAGCTGGCCAGGGAATCTTGCAGATTGGGACCTAGTTACAGGCCGATGGCTCATCCACACTTATAAAGATTAGGCGAATGTGCTAGTTTGCGGTCCCACTGGGCGTGCCAGAAAAAGAACTGTTGACGCAAAATTTTGCATGTAGCAGTAGTCTTATGCGAAACTTAGCTATTGGGGGACATGGTGCGCTAGCTAAGTGACCTCCAAGATTTTATCGAAGCCGGCTCTTCATTTAGTGGTTTGAGGAAAAAGATAAGGAGAAAAACATGAATGTAAAGCTTACACTACAGGTGATGCGCCAAAGTCTTAGATGAATTTTACCAGAGCACGGTGCATAATGCAAAGGCCCAAACCATTAAATTGCTATTAATTAAGATAAAATTTCTCAAAAGCACTTGTCATTCAACACCATCCTTCTATATGCATAATGTAATCAAACATAACTTTGCTTTAACATAGAAGAGTCGAAGAAACATGATTTGTATTTATATTAGCTATGAAAGGTTACAAAAAATAAAGAACAGGCATTCATACAAAAATAAAGACAATAACACAGGCCAATAGTACCAGCGAACAATTGAAAACAGAAAGGCCAAATCTATTTGGCACAGTCTGAAGTCTTTGAATTGAAAGTAACTATTACACAAGGCTTAATCCTCAGTGCTTGAGAGATCTCTTAAACTTCATCAACAACCTGATAAAAGAAAAACCAGGCCCCATAAATAGGCCATCCCACTGCCTGAAAACAACATCATGGAAGAGCAGACCACGTGCAGCAATCTTCAGCCCAGATGATCTGAGCTGCGATAGTAAACATCTATCGATCAGTAATACGCCAGCGAAGCCACGATCCGAAACGAAAAACCATGCAACAACAGGAGAAGACACACGACAGTAGGAAGCACAAAAGGTCCGTCGGCATTTCCAAGGCAATTGGCGCAGGAAATAGACATTCCATGTGTCATCCAGACGAAGCTCGGCAGAAAGCAGCAAAAACGCCTAGCAGAAAACCGCGAGAGGGAGCCATGTGGAGAGCTCCAAGCAAAAGCGAAGAACGAGGCGAAAAGCAAAGGATGAGGTGGGTCCGACTCGAAGGAGCAACCAACACGAGCCATGCGGCATGCACATGGAGACTGATGGAAAGCCAAATGAAGCTAAAGCAAAAAGCTTCGTGAGGTAGCCACATGGCGAGCTCCAAATATAGTGAGCATACAAAATTAAGGCGTAGCCCCAAAGGAAAAGAAAACGGCCAAGGCATGGGTGTTTTTTATTGAACAATGGCCTACTATTCTAATGGGAAGAATACTCGACAACAACAATCACCCTCCCAACCATCCCAACTATATCCTCCCACCCCCTCTCCCACCCACCACTAGAATCCCCACCCACCCATTCAGCGATCCCTCCCATCCATTTTCCCTACCCTCTGAATATAGTCCAGTGTTGGATAGTCCCATCCTTTCCTGTGTGGGAATCCTAGATTAGTAGGATCCTTGGCACAGTCTCCTCGACATAGTAGAATATTAGCCTCCAACTAGAATAAAAAATGAGGGACCCATGTGAACTTCTGGGAGGGCACTTGACTTCCTTCCAGAGATGAGCAAATCCTAACTCTCCTTTTTTTTGGTTGAGTGAAGAAGGAGATAACATTTCTACTACCCTCCTTCTGTGCTTCCTCATGAGGGGGTGTGGGGAGGGAGAACTTCAACTAATCAACTTAGCTATCATGCATGCAGGGTTGTAAAATAATCAACTCAACTACCTAGTCCCATCCTCACCCCTGCATGGGTGAAGCTCTACTCTCCGAACAATCCTTATTTCTGGACGGGTTCTTGCATTCACCATCGGTCTTTCCATTTTTGAGAGAGCGAACGAGAAATAGCGACCCTAATGAGGAGGACCAGGAGAGAAAACTTGATATCTTAACCACCAGGGTTAGTCCAATGCTCGACAACTATCTCCTCCTAAGTTCCCACCCTTGTTCTGGCAGCGAGAATAAATCAGGGAGGGGCACAGTATAAAGGATGGACCCACTCTGAAGCTGAGATAGGAAGTTAGGCTTGGGCGAGTTCCAGATAAACTAATTTGGTTGGATCGATCGGTTGAACTCCTTTTAGCAAGCAGCAGAACCTTGCTGGTGTCTATGGGAGGGAGTTAATTCCCCAGGCTATAGTTAATGAGGCTCCATCGGATGGGAGTTGCCCCCTGTAGGCGGGTAATGTTTACCGAGTAGTTGGAGATGGGCTAGACCAATGAGAAAGTAGTTCAAGTAACCTTCTTTCTCTGGATCCTCTGGGTCCTTCGGTTGTCAATTTGTTACTTCCCTTCGAGGGTGAGGAACAACCAACTAATACACCCTCGATCAAGCGAGAAAGGAGAGAAGTTAACACCTGTCCTAACTCGACAATGCTTCTATATCCTATCCGGGCCAACAATGCTTCTATATCCTTTCTCACAACTATAACGAGTTGAGGATGGCCTGTTGAACTAATTGAAGGAGTGAATGAAGGGGACCTAACTAATTACCTCTCGGCTGATTGAACCTTCCTTCCAAAGCTTCCCACATGTAGGGGATCCCATCCTTGTATAGGGGGTGCCATCGGAGCTTCGCTCACCACCCTATTTTAGGTCGAGCTCACTCACCCCTATCCACCCCCCTTTCTACCCAACACTATAGCTATAATTCTCGCTAGAATTCCCTAGAATCTCTCCACACTCGAGATGAGAAAGGGAATTCTAGCAAGAATTCCCTAGAGTCCCTAGAATCCCTCCACACTCGGGATGACTATAGGGGCTATAACTAAACTATAGTAGGTGGGGTGGGGGGGCTCTCCCTCAACCTCCCAGATAGAGAGCTTTATGCCCCCCTAAGGAGATAGATGGGGGTAGCCAGCCCCTACCCCACTCACCCCTCTACCTAGGGCCCCAACCCCACCTAAGGCAAGCCCCAATCCCACCGACCTTTGGAGAGCATGGGTGGTTGGGTTGGGGGCCAACGGTGGGGTTGGGGCCTTGGGTAGGTAGGGGCCACCTTCAACTACACCTTCCTTCTATATTACCCACCCCCCCCACTATTCTATTAGGGCTGGAAAGGGAGTTCATCGGGGTGGGGGGGGGTGAATTATAGCTCCGGTACACTTATTCGGCCGATTGGTAGCATTTCCCATTTATTCGCTCGCCCAGAAGACCTCACCTATTATTCGAAGTTGCTACACGTCATTTGTTCCCAAGGACTAGTGAAATCGAAATAGCAGGATTCTTGGGTCATCTCAATTGGTTCAAAAACCACACATTTCTTTGGATCATCGTAGCGTACTTCCACATATCCACTAAGGGGGGAGTCTTTTCATAATGGATGACCCTCAAAATTGTGATCTGTTAATATACGACATAGATCCAGGTGATTGATGGAATAAACACCGGACATATCCCATACTTCTCGCTCCCACCGGCCAACTGATGGAAATGGACTGACTACCAGAGATATTCATGTTATTTTGTCTACACTGGTTCGTACACGAATGCGTGGGTTATACCGAGTACTTGGTGAATTGTGAACCGCTTCAAATCTTCGTCTTTGGGAGCGATAATCAACTCCATGGATATCAATCAGAACTTGGGAATGCGTATGGGTGTGGAATTTCAGGAACCATGGCAATTGAAATGGGTAGTCTATCTTGATATATGAGACATTCTCGTGTTCTAATCATTCCATTTTATGCACCCATCTATTGGGTGAAGCCTCTCTCGGGTATTCAAAAATTAATTGGTTATCCGTAAGGGAAGCTTCCTTTTCATTTCTCAATCAATTACCAAGTCCTCGCTTGTTGGACTTGTTCACCTCTATCTGATGGACCTATCCAAACTATGGTGCAATAGAAAAAAGCATGGGGGAAGCGAGGGTGGGGGGCATATCAATCACCCCGCAGAAGCAACCAGGCAACCTCCAGCAGTGACCATCATGGCTATTGTAGTTTCTACGACTTGTAGCGTCATGACGGTCATAGCTATGAGTTGGGGTAGCTGGTTGTTCCCCATCGGTGGAGCTGTTGTTAAAGGCTACCCCCCCACGAGCTCCTCTGGGAGGGCACTCTAGACTACGTCGAAAATGGCATCCAAGATGGACACATCGCCGACTATCCATTTGAGCAGCCAACATATCAATAGTTGGAGCACCCAAATGGATGAAAGTAGGAGTAGGGAGGAAAACATCCCCCATCCCCCATTTTTCGCTGGCGGAAGCGAAAGCGCAGGGGGCGAGGATCACCATCCCCCTATGCTTGCATGAAAGTCCCTTTTCTTCTAGCCAAACGCCCAATATTCCTAATTCTTAGGAATATTTGGAGGATAACTAGAATAAAGTGGTGATATTCAACAACTTTTGTCAAAGAAAGTTGTTGAATAAGACTCTTTCTCTTCCTGTCGTGGTGACTAGTGGGGAACCACGGCCAAATCCTCCCCCTAGTCTGATTCCCGGCTACTGTTTGAACTAGGGTGAATATCAAACCTATGGAACAATGAGCTACTATCATTTCTTTGTTGCAAATTGAGATCGCACTTAATACACCAATGGATGGAATAACAACCAGCAAGTGGCATATTTCCCGAGAAATTCATTTGTCGACAATGTAATCATACATAAAAATGGAATGGAGTAGAGGGTATGGTATCGAGATTGAATGAGGCCTCTCAGATCAAAATCTTTTGAGTCTGATTCTTCCCGATACAGTAGGTATTGAACTGATTGAACCTACTATAGCCCCTCTATTCCCGTAGAATGGAATGAAGCACCCCAAATTCTAGTGGTGGTGGAGATTATAGAGCCAATGGCACTAGAGTCCAATAAGATAGTTCATCAGTGCTCCAGGTATAGATCATTGACACTTTTGCATCTATACTTGGTTCTATACTCAACTATAGATGCTCCCTTCAGTTGACTGAACGGATTCTATACGTCACATGCCCCCCCGCCCCAACAACTAGAGATGGTACAGCCAAAGGCCCAGCCTCCACAACATCTACCTCCAATTTTCAGGGGGGTGGGAGATTCTAGGGGCCCTTGGTACCGATTTCCCATTCATCATAAGGCATATAGGTCGGTCCCAACCCCACCTGCCCTTCGGGATGACCTCCCTATTGCCACCCATCGCTATAGTAGTTGCCCTTTTTCCATAGTAGGGTGGTCAATGGGGTTTTGTTGCCTACCTTTGGCAACCGACCATATGGAAACTACTATAGCGGGTCCCGAAGGGCCGGGTCTTCTAGTGGGCGCCCTAAGGCACATATGGTCGGTGGTGCAGCCTCAGGTCAAAATTGAGTGAAGCACAGGCACCGAAGTGCATGGTCTTCCGGTGGGGTTTGGATCAAGGCTAGATTCTAGGC
>CM021106.1:659129481-659186737 GCA_007115665.2 Sequoiadendron giganteum | reverse complement strand
CTGCCAAAGGCATGAACTACTATAGCGGGTGGGAACGGCTAGTGGAGGTAGATTCTAGAAGTGTGAGGCCCCGATTCTAGTTAGCTGGCCAATATGGTCGGCTATCGAAGGCAGGCCCAAGGGGTGGGGTTGGACCACCAACCCCACTTATGCTAGCTTATTCTAGCAAGCTAATTAATTTACTAATGAATTAAACCCCTACTATTCTAAGGCTGGTAGGTCGGAACCCTGAGGCACATATGGGTGGGCGCGAAGCGCTAGTAGTCGGTAGATTAGATTTGTGGGAGGCTACCCCTATTGCCACCCACCGAGGGAGTGGGAGTTCACCAGGTGGGAGGGCCCCTCCCTTTAGAATAGTAGGGCTATAGTAGTTGCCACCCACCCAATGGGGGGGTGGGAGGCTATAGAGTTGGCGAATGGGTCGGTCTTGAATCAACCCCATCGGGCCCCCCTGCTTGGAGGTAGATTATAGAAGTGGGAGTCCCTACTATTCTAAGGAATCACCCTGCTAGGATAAGCCTACCATAGAATAGTAGGGGCCCTCCCACCTTGGGCCCCTCCCCTTAGAATAGTAGGGCTATGGTAGTTGCCCGAAACTTTTTGTGGGTGGGAAACTAGCCGTTCCATTGGGAGGGAGGGAATCTTAGTTCGTTGGAAGACCCCCAAATAGTAGGGGTATAGGGATAGTTGTTGTTGGGTGGGAACTATAGTTCGCGAATAAGCGAATAAGAAACATTTTGTTAGATGGGTGAACAACTATTCAAATTTTGACACAACTTGAGCTTGGGGAAATAGTAGCTTAGATGCTGATGGTCAAGGTAAATCAATAGTTGCGTGTGGGGCTTCATTGGCATGAGCAGAGCTAGTTCCTTCTCATCCTAGTTCGAGTTCCAGCCCCATCGTGTGTGGATTGGGACCCAACATTAGCGACGAGGGCCAAGCCAAAGCCATAACCCATTGATGTTCCAAATCCAGATGCGGAGTCACCCCCAATCCCATATTCCATGGTACAATCCCAGTTTCAGAGGATCCAGTCATTGACTCTTTCGACTGAGAACCAGAAGCAGAGCCCCTACTATTCTAATGGGGCCAGGGTTTGTTTAGCATATAGCCTTGGAAGGGAGGAACTCCCAGCCAACAAGCCTTTAGAATAGTAGGGCGGCAGAGGCATGGATTACTAGTTCTTCCATGGCATGAGTAGAGGTACCCATAATTATCCATGGTTCTTCCCAGGTGTTACCATGTCAATCAGATGATGTTCTGAATAGAAATCTAACCGACCCTACTCTTCTATGGCAATGAAACTTGATCACTATAGCATGGGTAGTCCCAGATCGAGTCCCTTTACCATCATCATCAATGGGAGCATCAGAAGCGAAGGTAGTAGAGCTAAAGTTTGAGGGTGCCTCGATGAACTGGATCATCTCCCATATGCAATCGATCAAGTGGCCCTACTATTCTATTGTGGTAGATTGAAATTGGGACTCTACAGTTGATCAAGAAAAGAAATGGCGTGGACAATAGAATTCCCCCCCACATGAACAACAACGAGGCAAATTGGAGTAGAGGTATCACTCGCATTCCCTACTACCACCTAGCCCAGATATGGATCCAAAGCATGTAGCATCTCTTCAAGTTTAGTGGCCGGCCTTCATGCCCCCCTCTATATATTGAGGCAATGACATATGAGAAAAGCAGGGATAGCACACCATGTGATTAACTTAGCACGTCAACATCTCTATGTCCAGGGCGATGCATAAATAGAAGTGAGCGAAACTAGAATCCTCGGGGCCCCTCAAATTCTATGGAGTTGAGATATTAATTGGGAATCATAGTTGTAGCTCTTAGATGAAATGAAATGGGTTTCTAAGGTGCCTTGTGGCTAAGGATTGTCACCTTTGCACCTTTGCACCATATAGCCACCCTATCCACCCCATTAGAATAGTAGGGGCAGGGGGTTTTTGTTATAGATGGAAATGGTATGGGTAGCAATGGGAATAGAGATAGCATACGATTAAGTTCTTATTTTCAAGTATCAATTGATGGAGTTTACCTAGTTGACTCAGTTCATATGGTTGAAGGAGATCCACTGTGGGGCAAGGGTGAGGCTCCTGCTCTTCATTCATGGCCAAGGGCCATGCATCAATAGCTCACCTAGACCGATCACTCACACTGTTGGGCAAATCATATACCACTTGTGGAGGTGATGGAGGTGGGCCCCTAGAACTCTATGGCGGGGTACAGGTGGATTGAGAGGGGCTAGTAGCAATGGTGTATGGGAACAGGCAATGAATCAAACAAATCGTAAGCACCCAGACTATTGTTCTGGCAATGAAGGACCTGGACCGATTAAGTTCTATCTACTGGGAGCACAGCTATTCATCGTGCCTACCTCCTCCCACCCACCATTGGAACCCATCGCAAAAAGCATGGGTAGGGACAAAGCCAACAATAGATAGGGAAACACCCAGCTCTGTTGGGGTCC
The DNA here is from genome assembly GCA_007115665.2 of Sequoiadendron giganteum. Classification (NCBI taxonomy): domain Eukaryota; kingdom Viridiplantae; phylum Streptophyta; class Pinopsida; order Cupressales; family Cupressaceae; genus Sequoiadendron; species Sequoiadendron giganteum. The sequence goes on along the minus strand of CM021106.1, from coordinate 659,184,252 downwards.
CTTCCATCCATTAGTAGTAATAAGGCTAGCATACTTGCCTATTAGGGACCCCACACCATAGGATACAAGCACAAGGGCTTATGCTGCAGCAGCCATAGAAAGAAGATCTAATTGACTCGGGGCTAGTCATCAATTCTAGCTTCTCCACCGACACCTCACTAAGTATCCCTTTCCAATCCAGATCCAAGAGAAAGTGAAAGCACCAGGATCGCCAATCCAGTCTACATATGAAGTGGATAAACCACTGACTCACATACTAGGTAGGTGGGGAAGCAGGGTGGGATAAGCCCTACTATTCAACTAGGATTCAATGATGTCGAGTGTGAATCTCTTACTGCTACAGTGGATGGTTCATTCCCCACTCGAAAGGGATTCTCTTCTTGACAGCCCTGATTCCTCATCAACCCCAATCTCTACAGCCAGTTCGACCAGAGTTTCTCTCGCTTCTAAAGATGGGCATCAATCACCGTGTACTATACCAACCTTTGATGGAAGGAGTTTAGTAGTTAGCCATCCACTCAAGCCTTACCTTATGGCCCTCCCTACCCATGTATGCCGGTATGGATCAATCCTATCACCCGCTCTTGCTCTGATTAGGGAATACACAAATGGATTCAAAAGCTCTGGTCCAAAAAAATTGATAGCCCTTCCCCTTGGGTGGGTGGGGGGAGATAGTTAGACCTCCCACCCACCAAATCTAGTTGGAGGCCACCTCCCTGTGGCCCCTCAAATCTATTATTGAAGGATGGTGGAAGTGTAGAAGCGCGCCTTACCAACAATTCTAGAAAGGGGCATTGGGGTGGAACCGAGACCTAGTGATCAGTGGGATTCCTATCCAGCTTCCTTATCCAGCACTACCCCGGTCAAAGGAATCATAGTTGTAGTTTTGGAATAGAAATAATAGCCCATACCACCCACCCAAGTGGGAGGCCCCTACTATTCTATGGGGTTGTTGGGCCGCTTCGAGAAAACTCAATCAAGTTGGTGGAACCGAATGACCTTTACTTCCTCCCTGATCTACGAAACTACCTCTTCTTGGGTTTCTCTGGGATGGGTTGGCCCCTCTATTTGTGTTGTAGTTTAATTGTGGTAATGGACTGGGCCAGGTGGGTGGGAACACTAGGGGCCCCTCCCACCTGGAACTAGGGTTCAAAAAATTTGGATGACTGATGTCCAGTGGTGGTTACCCTATTTATTACACGTTTGGTGCCGGTTGTTAGCCATCACCGGGTCACAAGGCCGATGGTGGTTGCCTTTTAGTCCCCTTCTTTTGCAACCTTTTAGCCATCACCAGTTCACAAGGACAGGGGACAAGCCACTATAAAGGTAGGGGCTTTCTCGGATAGGATGGGCGAAGGCCAGTGGTGTTGACCCTTCTATAGGTCTTCTTTACTGATGCTATGACCCACCGGTTCACTCCATTATAGCAAGGACGGTGCCCTATGGATAGTAGGGGATGCCCCCTTCTCATTGGCCCCTCTTTTCTATAGGGATAGGGTCGGTCTTCTTTACGCTTGCTAGCAACCATCGGCTCATTGGAACGAACCCCCATGTCGGCATACTTCCAGTACCGGCTAGCACAGGAACGTAGGTCAGAACCGGCAAGCGAATGAACCTACCTTCAAATAGTTGTATCACATATAGAGGCACTAAGACTAGACAGATCCAACCCATAACTCATTACAATGGGGCCCATGGGCTCCCCCTTCACCCCTCTACTACTCCACTCACCTCAATTACAACAAGGTTCACCCACGCCTACTCTCTAGAGTATAGGCCCCTCAACTGATGCCCCTATAGAGAGTAGGGCCATCCAAATACTGCCACACCCAAAAATCCATTACAACTGGGCCTATCCCTCTCTTCCTCCCACCCACCCCCGTAGGGGCTCCAGAGGAGCTTCACCCCTCAACTCCACTCACATACACTTACACTAGACTACCCTTGACACAACTATACCTTTATAATAAGTAATAAGACGAACTAACGGGGGACTAGAAGACTCTATAGACTATCGATGAGAAGAGGAGCTCGACCAAATACCTGATCAATACCGATCATACATAAAGAACACTAAGGCTCCAACCAATGAAGCTAGAGACCTTCCTCAGTCCGTCCGATAATCGCCTTGATCGGCAATCACATCCCTATAGACCTGACACTATAGCTAGAATTCCTAGCAAGATATAGTAGGACCCCCCCCCACCCAGGAAGAATTCTACCCTCCCACCCAGAGGCTCCGATCAATCCCCGATATTATGACCCGAAAGGGGACCTACTCGCTATCTCTTCCCACAATAATCTATTTGTCCATAGGGCCCGGGGGACCTAAAGAGAATATCTTTCGGGGGTGGGGTTGAAGACGATGAGAGGATGGCAAGGTTTGGCCTACAAGACAGAATGTCCTTTCCCTCCAACCATCTCTAGGCTTTCCTCCCTTATATCGACAAGGGGTGGTGGTTCAACGGCCTGCCAAACCCAACTCGCTATAGTAGTTGCCAATATGGTCGACTGCCGAAGGCATGCCTCAGGTGGGAGGATTCTAGCTGGGTGGGGGGGGCGATAGAATTCTAGCCTAGGGTGGGTGGTATGGGCTATTATTCGGATGATTGAACACACCATTGCTTTGGCCCTTCCACCCTTGTTTGGATAGCTGCAACCCCATAGAATAGTAGGGGCCCATTTCCATATTAGGGGCCCATAACAACTAATCTACCGACTACCATAGCCCTACTATTCTAAGGGGAGGGGCCCAAACCAAGTAACCCACCAACCAAAGTAACCACCGATGCTATAGTAGTTGCGGCAAGTATGGTCGGTGGGGTCGGGTTACTTTGGTCGGTGGGGTAAGGAATATATGGTCAGTGGCGTAGCCACAAGTCAGAATTTAGCGTCAGCCTTAGGTCGGTGGGGTTCGCCCAGTGGGGTCTGCCTTTGGTGGGGGCTAAATTTTGTTGTTTTGCAGTGTGACATGTCCAAGATGCGGTGATCTCAGAACCAACTAGAAGGCAGAGAGACAATCAGTGAACTCCTCCCAACATCCATCTATAGCTAGCTCCCCGAGCTGTAGAGTCTTCTATCTATAGCTAGCTCTTTGAGCTGTTGCTTCTCTGAATAGTAGGTGGGTGGTTGGGTGGTAGCTCTTCGAGCTATAGGAGGTGGTAGCTCCTCGAGCTTTCCTTCAGCAGGTGTATGTAGCGATATTATAGATTCTGAAGCAAGACCCCACCGAGGGGGGGCCTCTAAGTAGGGGCGGGGTAGATGAATTGGATATAGAGATGGGCCTTGGGTGGGAGGTTAAGTCCGTAACCTTCACGATAGTTCTGGTGAGGGCCCCCTAGTTTCTCCAATTAGTTGATTTGTCCTGGGTCAACTCAATGCAATAAAATTTCATTTATGGCTTTGTAACTAGTTATGGAATGGGTCCAACTTCATCATTTATGGTCGGTTCCATTGCTAAGGCTACTGTCTTGACTTATGATGGTTCTACCGCTTATCGCACTTCCAGGGTAGAGTGTCTGGTAGCCTTGAGCGATATATAACTGACTATAGTATGGGAGGTTTGTGCCAACTATAATGTGTCAGGGCCTTCCTTTCCTAATGCTATTAGTGGGTACTATTGGGTAGGCCATTGGTTCATCTGTTGACCATCATGACAATTATAGTTGGGGTTGGTAGGTGCATGGTATATGAGCCTATGTCGAATACAACAACATAGCCAAAACCACTACCTCACAACGCATCCCTGCCTGTTTGAGAAGCAGAATCAGGACTTTCAAGCAATCTTGAATGATTATGCCATTTAGTCATGGATTGAGATGGAGATTGAGTGGCATCAAAGCAAGCACCAAGTCGACATTTATGGCCCTTCACACCCACCCCGAGTGCTTTACCTTTGCACCAATCATGTGGAAGCCCAACCTAGCTAGTAAAAGGGGGAAGGATATAGAGGTGTAGGGGAAGGTAAGGCCCCCTAGCTTAGGCTAAGCAAAGGTCCATCCATGCTCCATCCATCAAGAATTCATCGGGGCCAATAATAGTACGCTGCAGGAGATTCATAGACGACATTGGAAGGGGGCACTACGAGCCAATCATATCCAGCTCAAGCTGACACTGAGGTGAATCATATGCTATTGAAGCAGCCACCCAATGGTGAAATTGTATCCTCACGAGAACTATAGTTGAGCCGGAAAAAGTCAAGCTAGCATTCCTTCCTTTTCGAGATCCCATCCATTTCCTAGTACCTGTTACCACCCCCGTTTGATATCCTCTAGGCACAGATTCAGCTCCATAGCCCTACGCTTCCCCTAGCCTAGTCCCATATATAGATCTATAGCGAGTTGAACCGAGATCAGTGGCATCTAACCTGGAACCAATTTTGGTTGAACCTCTTCTCAACCACTGACAAATCGATTTGGAGCAAGGGAAATGGACACAGAGATAGAGAAAGCATATCCTCCATTTTGAGAGAATAGAGTAAGGCTATTGTCCCTCCCACCAAATATATCCTCCCACCTAAGGCAGCTACACCTAAGGCCAATATGGTCGCCTACCGAAGGCAGGCCTTACCCACCGACCATATTCACCAACCCCACCACCAAGGGCAGCTATATATCCCACCCCCCGGTACCAAGGGTGAATAGGTCAATGGGGTTGGTACCAACCTGCCCTAAGATAGCCTTCGACACCCACTATAGTAGTTGCCCCTTTGCCATAGCAGGAGGGTCAACTGCCGAAGGCAAGCAACTCTCTACAATCTACCTCTAAGCAGGGGGGGCCTCCCAAGGCGCCCCAAGAGCCATAGTAGGGGGGTCGGTGGGGTTGGATCGACCCCCCTATTATGGCAAAGGGTCTCATGGTCAATCCCGAAGGGCTGGCATTCCTGACCTGCCCTTCGACATCGACCATATATTCCTCAGGTCGATAGCAAAGTTGTACCAACCTCCCTATTGCCACCCACCTGCCAGTTAGTTGCCAGCCTTCGGCACTGACCATATTGGCCTTTGGTGGGGTTGGATCGACCCATTCACCAACTCACTAGAATCTACTGACTACCATAGCCCTACAACTATGATTCCCCCCGCTCGAGGTGAGAGGGCCCCTACTATTTGGCTGGTAGGCTTATCCTAACATGCTGATTCATTACTCCCACCTTCTATAATCTACCTCACGCCCCCTACCCTGGTGAATCGTAGGGGGGCCAGGGCTCCCACCCAAGGCATTCCTTTGGCATCTGACCATATTGGCAACTACTATAGTGGGTGGGGTTTGTTTCAGGACCGACCCATTCACAACTACTATAGCAGGTCGGTGGGGTTTGTGTGGGGTTTGTTTCAGGACCGATCCATTCGCCTTATGCTAGTAGGCTAATGCCATGGCAGTGGGTGGGAGCCCTGGCCCCCCTACCTTGGAAAATTGTAGGGGGCCAGAGTAGGGGCATGAGGTAGATTCTATTCATGGGTGGCAACCCTTGGCAGTCCCCCCACCTGTCCTACTATTCTAAGGGCCCGGAGAAAGCCTTCTATAATCTACCTCACACCCCCTACCCTAGCGAATTGAAGGGGGGCCAAGGCTCCCACCCAAGGCCAATAGGTTGGTGGGGTTTTTTTTGGGACCAACCAAAGGTGAGTATGGTCGGTCTTGAAGGGCTAGGTTGGTCCCAAAGGGGCATGGTTGGTGGGGTTTGTTTCAGGACCAACCCGCTATAGTAGTTGCCAGTATGGTTGGTCTCGAAGGGGCATGGTCGGTGGGGTTTGCAATATGGTTGGTTGCTGATGAAAGGCAGGCCTCAGGTCTTCATTCTAGTGGGGTTGAGGCATATCAACAAGAATCTACTGGGGGGGCCTCCCACTTCTATAATCTATCGACAGCTAATTAGGCTTGGAATAGATAGGGGGGAAAGCGAATGAGTACAGAGAAGAAGAAAGTATCTCCTTGCTCAGGCAGCACTATAGTTTAGTTCAACTAGAGTTCGGGTGGATAGGGGCCCTCAGCATCACCCAACCACATCACTATAGTCAATATGAGATTGAATTCAACATAGATTGATTCCCGCCACCCCCCACCCCTCTCCCCAACTATCAGTTGGTTCTATACTCTAGTTGACGACTAAGCTATAGTAGGGCCCTATGGCCCAAGGGTCTGGGGGTCGAAAAACAAAATTTTGTACATAACATGCCCCCGCCCCTACGCCTTAGTGGGGGGGAATGGTAGGGGGGCTGAGAAAGGTGGGGGCACCAAAGGAGTGGGGGCATAGAAATCTGGCAGGAGACTGCACCAGTCTCTGTGTTGGGCTTGGTAGCACTCTCATAGCTGGCAAGGATAGATAGCATCCCCTATCAGGGTGGGTGGGAGGAGGAGAGGTATAGTGGGTCTTCTATACGTAATAGCTAAAGACGGGCCGCTCATAACTCGACACTCATTCTTTTGACTATTTCCTTGTAGTTTCTTGAGGCACTCAAAAAATTCAAGTCCATAAGGCATCTCATCCTAGAAGAAAACTCTGCCTCGAATTCCCCAGGCTGACCCCTTTCTAGTTATAGTAGGGTGCTCATTCTTACCTCGATGCTGCTTCTCCACAATCCCTTTGGATGCTTCTTCAGTGTTCCATAGTATTTAGGCCATAGCCATCTGATTCAGTTTGTTGGTCACTTGCACAATAATAGTGCCACCTATAGTTCCTTCCCACCCGGGAGACCGCTTCTCAACTGTCCCATTGATCTCCTGACCACAATGTGATTCAGGAGGAACTGATTCAACCAGGGAAACATTTGTTAGAGTTAGAGTTGGCATGATTTATGTGCCCAAGTCATCTCCAGCTGCCAATATAGAGGTAGGGCTACGCATAGGCCCGCCCTATCTAGTCGGGGGGAACTATAGAAGAGGGGGGGTGGAGGGGATATGGTATAGAAAAGGGAATGAGGGTGACTATCGCGTATGTAAAAGATCACCATTCGGTTTCCTTGAGAGGTTAAGTGAAAGGTGCATGTGAATCATATCTCTGGCACTCATCCATTTTCTCCATCCGACCAGAGTGGGATAATGCACCTAATGAACCCCACCAAGCACATCACTCAACCAACTAGTATGAATTATTTCACCCAACTCTTCAAGTAGCACATCGCATGATAGGATAGAGGGGGCCCACTATTAGAAAGCAGCATGATCGGTCCACAAATCCAAGTAGTGACAAGTTGATTGATGTGTTTCACTCGTAGATGGAGTGTTCGTTCAGATAAATGGAGTGAGTTGGAAGCATCATATTGCTCTAGTATCGGTTATTGCTTCACATCTATTGACTAAGAACCCTAGTGGTATTTCTTGCAGACTCCCATTCTTCCATAATGGTGCGTGCTACAGTCTATGTTCCCCATGGCATTTCACGTGAAACCGCTCTTGAGAATGTTGTGTTCGGGCAGCTGCCTACAGTTTGGTCATATTCAGTGCATCAGAGGAAACACTCATTGAATGACATCTCTTTCCACCCACTGCCTCCCACCCACCCCTATCATAGAACCCCTCGAGGTGGGTGGGAGGAGTATATCTCCCCATCCAACCCTACATTCATCTGAAACTATTTCAAAGATTAGGGGCGATGAACCCTATTATTCGCCAAGGCTAGGTGCCCGGAGCCCAACAAATAGCAGCTATATTGCCTCCCACCCACCCCTACCCCTTTATCTATCTGGTAATTATGACACTCGACCATCAGGAAAATTATTTAGACACTCAACAGTGGCAGGAAAATCAATAGGGTGGTGACTCGACTGCAACAATAGTAGTCGGGGCTCCCCCAACCCACCCCGTTACGAAGAGGAGAGGGCTTTCAATTACTCACCCTTTGTTGGCAACTACTATAGTAGTTGTAGTTGCCAATGCAGGGTGGGGATGATAGTCGGGTGGGTGGGTGGCTATAGTTGGGGGCCCTTCCACCCATGTTACATAACTATATCCTCCCACCTGCTATAGTAGTTGCCAATATGGTCGATGGCTAAGGCCTGCCTTTGGCAGCCGACCATATTGCAAACTCCACAGACCATGCCCTTCAAGACCGACCCGCTATAGTAGTTGTGAGTGTGGTCGGTCTTGAAACAAACCCCGCCAACCATACTCGCCTTAGGTCAGTCTCGAAACAAACCCCACCGGCCCTTTGCCATAGTAGGGTGGGTGGGTTGGGCCCCGGGCGGTTGGTAGTCGGTAGATTCTAGTTAGTTGGCCAATATGGTCGACTGTCGAAGGTAGGCAACTACTATAGCGGGAGACTAACCCATTCATCTTTTTGTGGGAGGATATAGAGATATGCCTTTATGGGTGGTGGTGAAGCCTCGGTCGGTGGGTTTGCCCCCATGGATAGTGGGGTCTTGGTGCACCACCATCTGACTAGAGTTCAATAGGGCTATTGGCTAACCTACTAACCTGAACTGAACTGGATTCTATACGTAACAGACCTCCTCTGCAAATTAGAGTTCCTGGGGCCCCTACAATTCTATGGTAGTTTCCCTTGTTTTGGAATTGGTTAATTAATCAGTTCATTAATCTGTTCATTAATTAGTTCATTAATCTATTCATGAACTATAGTTTCCCACCCAACCAAATCTATGGCCTCCCACCCTAAGGCCCACCTCTATATCCTCCCATCGAATAGAATCTACAATTCTAATGGGGGGTGGGGGGGCCGGTGGGGTTGGAAGGGGGGCATAGTTTCCTACTAGCCCCTCCTAATTCTAGTTGCTAGAATAAGTGGCAACTTGAGCCCCCCACCCCCCCTCTCTATATTTATCTACCAACTAGAATTATTAATTAATTAGCCTAATACAATAAGCCCACCCACCCACACATGCTAGAATAAGCTAGGATAAGGTCCTCCAGCCCTACTATTCTAAGGGGGCTGGGGTTGGGTTGGGAGAAAAGGGATTCGGGATTGATGAATCAATGTCAGGTTGGCTGCTGGACCAATGACATAATCCATTATGGGGGATGCCTTTTCCTCTACACATGGTGCCCCATTGAAGAAGCTATTCAACCTAGCCCTAGTCCCATACGCCACATCTAAATAGACACGGTATGTACCGAAACTCGAAACACTACCTTTTCTCCTCGTGCAGGGTGGGAGTGGGAAGTGCAGTGGGCTCTGGATCATTCGGCCCTACATCACAATCACAAGTATGAAAGGCCTCATCTTGATCTTGATCTATGTAGGTATGTTACCCTGAAGGTGGTGGCCCTCACCATTGGTGGTGGATGAGCTACTGACGATGTTGATAATGGGTCCACTACTGGGCCCTGATCTACAATAGATGGGAGGCTCGGGGTCTTTATCTGTAAATGGAAGGGGTGGCAGGGTCTCTATCTATTGTCTTGACTCATGCCGCTACCTACCTACCTAGATAGATTGATTCATCTGCCTACCCCACATGAATCAGTCTATTACGTAATATGACTCTAGGGAAGCAATAATTGAATTTTCCATGGTTGGGTTGAGTTAGTCCTACTTTCCCTACTAATCCCAATCCCAATTTCTCCCTTTCCCTTACAGGGAGAGAGAGAATGGTTGATTGGGAAACAGGATTCCTAACCACTGGTTTCCCAAATGAAAGAATAGGTGGTGGTGGGGCGATAACAAGAAAGAAAGAGTTGAAAGGGTGGGAGGGCCCTTTCAACTTGGTTGTCATTCATTATCATGTGATGTTATAGTTGCAACTTGGTAATTCATAATCGTGTTACATTATAGAATTGGTGATTCCCATCGGCGGGTTCTTCATTACAGCATCACCAATTAGGCCTTGGGGATAGGTCAAACAAGAAGCCATTATGTCCAACATCTATGGCCTCACTATTGTTTATTCATCAGTTTATGAGTTGTACTTAGGTACATCACTCCCACAACGTGAGGCTGGGGAGAGTCCGCAGCTAAACATTGTGGCGTGTATCCAACTAAAGGTAAAGTGAGTTGTATGGACTCCTTCAAAAAATGATAGCTTAAGGAGAGGCCACCATAGAACTATCCTTTCAGATTCACGTTCACCCTATGGCTTTGTCATATTAGGCGAGATTCGAACCCATGCTCCTTTTCGAAGCCCACCGACTGGCTGATCTAGAGATTCAACTAACTACATTTTGGTATTGATGGAGTTTCCCCTTCGGGCCTTCCATCCCTGAGGCCCAATACCAACCCGATATGGGGGGTATTGGATAGGCCAAGGTAATTCTCTCTACTCCTACTCCTTCCCCTACCTCTCCCAATCCCAACTTCTACCGACACCTAACAACCCATATAGCCTTCGACACCCGCTATAGTAGTTGCCCCTTTGCCATAGTAGGGGGGTCGGCTATCGAAGGCATGAAACTACTATATCGGGTTGGGTGGGGGGTTATGTTGGCCATCAATAATAGTGGTGGAAGGGGCTTTCTCAAAAGTCTGGGTCATATGACTGGGGGGGGGTGGGAGGATAGCCCCCATCACGGTGACCCGAAAAACTACTCCAACAGTTTCTTCCGGCATGTTACATATAGGATCTAATCCCCAGAACCAACTTATTTATTTGGATCACGGGTCAAATTAGGATAGTTGAAGTTCCCCCACCCCCATCATTTTGGCCTCCAACCCCAAAGGGGGAAGGGCCATCCCACTGAGCAAAATGAAATTCACATCCACCCACCCTAATTCAGAGTCGAGGGGTCCTGTGGGGAGTATCCCTCCCCTCCGGGCCAAGGGTACGGGTGGGAAAACACCCAAGGGCAATGGGAGGATCTAGGGATTTGCCTTAGGTTGGAAGGGTGGTTGGATGGATGGATGGTTAGGCCATGGGAGGTGAAAAGGCCCAAGGTAGGATGGAAAGGGGAAGGTTGGGTCCATCACTGGCCCTCCCCCCCAAGAAAGGGAAATTCCCACCAAACCATTAATGACATCGGGTCATTCTGGCAATGAGATTTCATTGAAAAGTGCTGAAATGTGAAAATCGCTGAAATTAGGTTAGGTCAAGTTCCCCCACCCCCTTTCAATTTTCTATCTTAAATGGCTTTTCATAGTTAGATGGTTAGTTGCTCGAGTGGTCTTCCATTGAGTGGCTGGGAAGAGAGTGGCCCCCCCTCCAGATCTTTCTATAGTCCCGATAGCTCTGTCCCTCCTAGGGGAGAGTGAAGGTGGGGTGGCTCCCTTTCGTAGTGGTGGTAGTGGTGATTAGGTCACCCCCCTCTCTATATCTATCTAGAATATATCCATATATAGGGGGGACCGTACCCCTATCCATATCTCTGGGGTGAGAGGATTGGAATAATGATTGGTCATTTATGCGCTCGATATTACAACATAATAGACAGATTGACTGATTCATGATCAAGCATGACCTATTGATTATAGTCAAGGGAGTACTCGACCTACCGATACACTCAGATAACATGACATGAGCCCCTCTCTCCCTATCTGCCCTATCCCTAGCCCTATCCCCAGTCGAGGACCTGATCAGATGGGGAGAGAGGGGGGTCGACCAACCCCCTCCCTACTTTCTCTTTCTCGAAAGGGGACTAAACCCTATAGATAGTAGGGGCCCCAGATGCAGCCCTGACCCTTTCTCCAGGTCAAGCCTCAACATTTCTTTCATTAATGGGCCACCTGCCATCAATCAATACCCACCTCCCCCATGCCAGTAGGTTGAGTCATACTGCCTTATCATCCCAATCAGTTGAGCCATACTGCCCCAATCTGGAAAATACCAATTGAGGAGAGAAGTCTAGTCGAGATAGGAGAGATATGAGCAGAGTTCATGATAGGGCCCGATCTAGTCTATCTACCAGGTCTGCCCCCCCCCCAAACCCCCCCTCTTTTATAGTTGTTGCAAATGGCAAGTACCATGGTGACTACCAGGTTCATGTCATGATCATCAATCTTTGGCAAGCCCCGCCTCTATTCTAGCGAGCCCACTGCCCCTATCTATATAACTAGCCAGGGTTGGCCCTTTCATGATCTTTGCCCTACTATCTATAGGGCCCACCGCCCCTATCTATATAACTGGCCAGGGTTGGCCAGTTCATGATCTTTGGCAGTTGGTTGGGATGACCAAGTTTTCACCATTCCCATCTACCACCCATTGATCTACTGATTTCTACCCTTGGTCGCATTCCTATCTACCAGGCCTTCCGACGAAAGGACCTTTAGGTCAAGTGGCTGCTCGCCCGCTATCTAAATAAGGGGGGAGTGGGTTCGCTGAGCATAAGGAATTGTGTTTGCGATCAGATCTATGGGAAGTTTGAAACTTGGGGCATTCGACTGACCCATCTGACTTCTCATTCGAGGGGGTCCGAAAGAAAGTCATTTATGCATGGAGATGTTTCTCCATTTTCTAATGATGGGATCACCCCCCCCCACCGCGCTACTATAATATCTATAATGGGCGGAGGGTAGTCAATAATATTATGTAATAATGATCTCGCTAGTCATATTAGTACATAAGACGATTTTCGTTGTGGTCGAAGGCCCCGTTATTCTCCCTCGACCTCCTAATCTCTCCCAATTCATTCTCGTCCGCCACCTATCTATCTATAGCTTGATCGACCGGGGCTCAACCAACATCTATATATTGGTTGAGGGAGATAGCATGCACTTGACCCCACCCATTATAGAGAGGGGGGAGAGGATGACCATCTATAGTCTAGTCTAGTCGGCACTCGACCACCAGATATCTAATATGGAGTGGAGGCCTGACGTGACTATCCCCTATCTAGGGGTACTCCTATAGATCTATATGGCACCCCTACCCTATCCAACCCCACCGGGTGGGCTCCCCGCCTCACTCATGATCGGTAGCTATTTCTCATGGGGCAACAAAGGGTGGTTAATTAGCACCTTGATTCATAATAGTGACGATTGGTTGGCCAGTCGTATCTCATCTCAAGCTTCGAAAGATAATATATGGGCAGTTCGTAAGGTAGACACTCAATCAACAGTTATAGTTTTGGGGCGACTAGGCCCCCCTATAGATAGTCGACCACAAAGTCAGAGTGAAAGTCATTAGTCAGTCCTATCTCTATTTGACTGATACTAGGATATACCCCTCTTGCCATGGCCTCATATCATAGCCAGTGGGAGAATGGGGTCAGCTTATCTTGCTTGATTGGAAATGAATGAATACTCCTAAACAACCATGGATCTTGCTTGATTGGAAATGGATGAATACTCCTCAAACAATAGAGGATGGGCCTATGCTCCTCCCCCACCTGAGGGCCGATGGCATGGAATTTATGCTTGCTTTGCTTGAGAGGCCGAGGGGGAATAGTGGGCCTAATCCTCACCTAATCCAACCCCCCCATCTAGAATCGAATTGATGGGGTGAATGCGTGAATGATGGGATGGATGTATGTCGAGGGCGACTCTCTATGGCACCCTATATAGATGGATATATGGTTAGGACCCCTATATATTGATATGGCAATGGCCTCAACTGCCCCTATCCTGATAGGGCCTTGACTGATAGGGGATAGGGTGTATTGATATGGAGCACTCGCGCCACCACATTTATCGATTCTATTGAGGAAGGCCGAGCCATATGGAGTAGAGTATACCCCGACTATAGATTACATAGGGGGCCCTTACATATATAGTGAGAGAGGGCCTATCTATATATGGATGGGGCTCGATCTACCACCATATACAGATAGAAAGGGGTGCCAATCCCCCATATAAATATAGGGGCCCTCAATGAACCCCAACCCGGCTATACTATAGGCTATATCAAGAAAGGGCGGGTGCCATAGAGAATAGATACTTCTCTAGAGGAGGGAAGAGAATCTCTCTATGGGCACATTGGGTTCGCTCGAGCAGCTCGATTATATAGCCATAGATGGGGAACCCCTTGATTGATAACAATCGAGTCCCCCCTCTGGGGCCTTGCCCTCCCCAGATAGATCGGATCGGATCTATAGGGTTCATCGAGGGTGCCATGTCTATATACAGGGTGCCCCCCACCCCATAGTAGATTGAGTATAGAGAGGGGGCCCTCGATAGATGGGGGTGACCTGATGCTGTCCATGCCCAAAGTCTCTAGAGCACTCTCTTTTCCAAAAACTCACCCCAACGCTTTGTTTCTAGGTACATGGGGTGAGTTACAGTTTGAGTAGCTTCCCCTCTGTGTCATTCCATTCCAGGGACTCTTCAGCCTCAAGATATAATCATTTCTCATTTCTTCAGAATGATCGACTCTAGCATTGGAAGAACTGGCACCTTGATCCATCTGTTTCGTCCATTCCATGTATCACTTCATCGGGACTGCAGGTAATAACATAAATCTAGTCGTTCTCCTCCCCCAGCTCTGTTCTATATAGTAGGCATAGTCCGTCGGGGCCCGACCTCGAGCACTCTGTTTTGTTGGCAGATACATAGATAGGGCATCTACCAAAAGGATTTATCTATCGTAGGGGACTATTGGAAAGAAGGGACAAAGGACACTCCCTCCAGAGGGGCCTTTCTCATATCCACTATACCTGGTACATAGCCTATCGTCTGATCGGCTGAATGGGTATAATGTAGGGTGTCTAGTGAATAGAATAGAGAAGGCAATGGGGAGAGCTGTCAAGGGGAAGAGTAGGTAGGTGGGAGTGGGGCCATATCCTAGGGTGGTCCGGTCATACCCTTCATTTTATTTGGTCATACCCTTTTTTCCATCTGGTCGTACCTTTCGTCCATCTTTCCACAAAGGAGCTGACCGTCGGGCGAGAGATTTAACTGTCTGGAGAGAATGTTGATTAGTAGGTCGAGGCCGTGGGCCCCTAGGGGGCCTTGAATCGAGTGAACCTTCACCCTATCTGTCGAGAGGATCCCTATCTATCGAGAGGATCCCTATCTGTCGAGAGGAGCCCTATCTGTTGAGAGGGTAGAGTACGCCCTAGGCCTCTAGGGGGCCTTAAATCGAGTTAGTAGGGTATCTATCGAGTTAGTAGGGTATCTAGGTAGCCTATCCTAGATGGGAGCTAGATAGCTGACACCCTTATTTGTACTGTATAGAGGGGTGGACTAAAGAGGAACTATATAGCCACCACCGTAGATAGATATATAGGCTAGGTCGCCCCTGCCCTATATATCTAGACTATAGTCATCTGGGTATGGAATAGATGGATGATGTGATGGATGGGACCAGTCATTAGTCTATTCATCTCCGCTTTGAGGAATGAATATTGTTTATGAATCAGGAATTTAGGCCAGGTTCACATCTGGAGATATGTCCGCTAGCGAGAACAGAATGAACCGAACAAGATTCCCCAAAAGGGTGGGATTCTAGTCAAGAAATGGGATTAGAGGCGGGAAATCCACTTTGGTTTAGCGGTGGTTGTTATATGCTATAGCGGGGCATCCACTTGAATTGAGGAGTTGGGGCCTTACTATAACTGGGGTTGGAGGTAGAGTAGTGGGAATAGCCGGGAATAGCTATAGCTAGTTGGAATAGCAAGCCCTACAACTATCGAGGGCCCTCCCCCCTCCCCTCATATAGACTAGACCAGACTATAGGGGGTTTGTTGAACTAAATGGAAATGACAAGGGGCCCCACCCATTTGATGGATGCCCCAACCCCATTCAATAGGATACTTAACGAACATTCATTCCCATTGATTGGGGGAACTAGAACTAGGATTATATATAGTCGAGTCAGTGGAAACTGGAAGCAGATGTAGGTCAAGCCAGAGAGGGGATAGATGTGGTCGACCTCTATTTGAATGATAGAGACAAGGGCCTTGCCGTACGTGTGAGTATTTGGTTGTGCCCAATGAAATCAAAATAGAGTTCATTTGTCTATTGGGAAGAGTGGTTGGCTGCACTCACTCCCGTGGAAATCTTACCTCGTTCATCAGGAGTTTCACACCCATGTCGGGAGGTTCACATCTATGTCAAGTACATCTGTGTTCTCCCCACCTGGGGCATTGTGAGTCCATTTATTGTTGGGATGCCATGTAATATGGATTCCTCGTCACTCATGTGTCTAGATGGAAGGAACGTAGGTGATGTTCTCTACTGGTTGTCGAGAGTTGAAGAAATCAATGGGTGGCCACATCAATACCCCGCTATGGCTATCAATAGGGGGTGGGGGTCAAGAGCATTATTTCTCGTAGATAAGGGGGCACGACTAGAGATTTCATCAATACCCTGCTAGAGTTATTCTACTCCACTCTAGTATATTCCTAACTCCAGCAGGTAAGAAATCGAGCATTTCTTAACTCTAGTGGTTATGAGACCTGACAGTTAATAACCCCGTGTACAAGTCCCTATCTATTTGTAGCCCTTAGTAGGTATGAGGCCCTAGCTATTTGTTTGAACCCAATGGCGCTTTCTCACAGCGTAACTGTCTCCCTATCTATATATACTGCAAGCGCCTAACGAGGAACCAAATGGCCTAAGCGGAAACTGAAAGGCCTAATTGTCATTGACCCCATCGGCCTAACTACCTATAACCCAAGCATCAAGAACTGCCATGTGTAGATAGTTGAGACCGATTTCGGGTGGGGTATGGTGGGCGTGAAGCGAGAAAGGTTTTTGGGCTCAAAATGCACTCCTGGAAAACTACTAACGGAAAGGACAAGATGATATAGATTTGAATTACTAGTTGGCTTCATGGTAAGGAGGTACCTCCGATGAACCCTAAAGGGGCTTCGGCCCATTCTTCCAACAATTAGACAACCGAAGGTAGGAATGTTACGTATGGATTTCACTTTGTCTGGTAACCCGACCATTCTTTCTTTATATAGGAAAGGACAAGATGATATAGATTTGAATGATTAGTTGGCTTCATGGTAAGTGGGTACCTCCGATGAACCCTAAAGGGGCTTCGGCCCATGATTGCAACTAAGAATCCTAACACCCAACCTAAGGCACGCCTTCGGTAGTTGACCATATGGCAACTACTATAGCGGGCGCCGAAGGCTATCAGGCCTTTCACCCAACCCCACCAACCTCCCTACTATTCTAAGGGGTGCCTTAGGTAGAAGGTGGGATTAGGAGAGGTAGGGGAAGGCAGGAATCAACTACTGAAGGTTGGAAAGTTGGTACTCGATGGATGGCCCCACCGCCCTGCCAACTAGAATTCCCTCCCACCCAACCATAAGAACCTTAGAATAGTAGGGGGGTCAGTCCAACCCCATCGGTGAACCCATTCACCAACTAACTAGAATCTACCAACTACCATAGCCCTACTATGGAAAAGGGGAGGGGCCTGACCCACCTGCCTTTGCCATAGTAGGGGCTCCCATGAATAGAATCGGGGGGGCTAGGTCAGTCCTGAAGCAGGGCAGGTTGGAAGGCAAGAACAACCCAAGGGCACACTCCTGCTTAGGGTGGAAGGTGGGAAGGATGGAAGAAGGTAGGATGGAAGGATTGATGGATGGTTAGGCCATGGGAGGCAAAAAGGCCAAAGGGATGAAGGATGGTCAAATGGATGGAAGGTGAGGAATCCAAACTCATGCCAACCCGAAATAGTAGTTTCATGCCTTCGATAGCCGACCCCCCTACTATGGCAAAGGGGCAACTACTATAGCGGGTGTCGAAGGCTATCTGGGTTGTTAGGTGTCGATAGAAGTTGGGATTGGGAGAGGTAGGGGAAGGAGTAGGAGTAGAGAGAATTACCTTGGCCTATCCAATACCCCCCATATCGGGTTGGTATTGGGCCTCAGGGATGGAAGGCCCGAAGGGGAAACTCCATCAATACCAAAATGTAGTTAGTTGAATCTCTAGATCAGCCAGTCGGTGGGCTTCGAAAAGGAGCATGGGTTCGAATCTCGCCTAATATGACAAAGCCATAGGGTGAATGTGAATCTGAAAGGATAGTTCTATGGTGGCCTCTCCTTAAGCTATCATTTTTTGAAGGAGTCCATACAACTCACTTTACCTTTAGTTGGATACACGCCACAATGTTTAGCTGCGGACTCTCCCCAGCCTCACGTTGTGGGAGTGATGTACCTAAGTACAGCTCATAAACTGATGAATAAACAATAGTGAGGCCATAGATGTTGGACATAATGGCTTCTTGTTTGACCTATCCCCAAGGCCTAATTGGTGATGCTGTAATGAAGAACCCGCCGATGGGAATCACCAATTCTATAATGTAACACGATTATGAATTACCAAGTTGCAACTATAACATCACATGATAATGAATGACAACCAAGTTGAAAGGGCCCTCCCACCCTTTCAACTCTTTCTTTCTTGTTATCGCCCCACCACCACCTATTCTTTCATTTGGGAAACCAGTGGTTAGGAATCCTGTTTCCCAACCAGCCATTCTCTCTCTCCCTGTAAGGGAAAGGGAGAAATTGGTATTGGGATTAGTAGGGAAAGTAGGACTAACTCAACCCAACCATGGAAAATTCAATTATTGCTTCCCTGTATTCATTTATTCCAATTGACACACTCAACCCACCCTACCATTCCCCCCCCACCCCGAGATTTTTGTCCATCGCGTGCACTGGGGGCCAGGGAGGCATCGAATCCATCCCAATTTGCCCCTTCTTTTCTATAGTTGGTAGGGAATCAGCAACATATGTGGGAGAGGCTACCTCCTTTGCATTGGGTGGTGATTCAACAACTATTCTAGTAAGAGATTCAACTAGCTAGGGGAGGGATTCAGATCCATTCATCGGATGGGTGGACTATTAGAGAGAAGGACAACTCGACTGCTAATTCAAATCCCTCTTTAGATTCCGTGCTAGGAGAGGCTGGTGGGACCAACGACTCTGCTATTCACTTGTCACTCCCACCCAACGGCCTTGTCAAATAGTAGGGCCCTTAGAATAGTAGGGCCCACCCAACAAAAAACTATTCAAACCAAAACTATTGCTTCCCACCCACCCCTACCATTCTAAGGTAGTTGGGGGGCTAAAGTGCTCCCACCAAACTACTATTCCCAACCCAATGCCCCTGGAACTTCTTCCTCCAACTACTCTAATTGGGGCCCTCCTGGGGACCCTAGTCATTCCCCCCTACCTAGTAGCAATAGTTGGAAGCAATAGTTCTGAGAATTCTAGTTGGAAATTCCCTCCCTCCTGACTTTCCATTCCTCCCACCCGAGAACGTTGATTCCCGGCGTTCTCAGTCGGGAATGGTTATTGTGGGGGTGTTGGGCCACCCACCCGAAACTATTGTTTCCTTATTCTAGTAAGCTGATTAATGGTAGTGGGACTTCCATTATAGTGCCGACCACCCACCTGGAACTATTGCTTCCCACCCACCCGAACAATTTGCCCGCAGCCCACCCAGTTGGGAATAGAAGGTCCCCAGGGGGGTTATATTGTGATTTTCATTGGTAAGATTTTCGGGTGGGGGGCAACTAGATTTCCCCAAGGCCCCTTGCATGCTTCGCACCCGCTATAGTAGTTCATGGCTTCGGCACCCGCTATAGTAGTTACCGTATGGGTGGCATCGAAGGCTAGAACTACTATAGTAGGTGGGGTTTGTGGCCCCTTAGAATAGTAGGGGGGTTGGTCCTGAAGGGCAGGGGGGATGGTGGGGTTTTTACAATTCAAATCCCCTCCCACCCATTATCCAATGTTTCTACTGACTCAAATTGAGGTGGCTAACTCAGTCAACTCTAGTTCCGCCACCCACCTTGGGTTTGGTGGGAATTCTAGGATAGGGAGATGATTTTCAAGACAATCGACACCCTCTTGCCTAGGGAAATCCAATACCTATGTCTCACCACATGTAGCGATCGATTTATTGCCAGTCACCATTCCATAAACACTTGCTCGTATCACCTCAGAAGGAATGAAAGCAAGCTCTAGAACTGGCTATGCTTAAGACTAGAAGGAAGGAAGATCAGAGATCAAAACCTGGCATTTGACTTTCATCCCTCTCCCTATCTTAAATGTTGATTCTTGCGAGCAATCGGAGAGAGATATAAAGCAGCAATCAAATAAGAGAGGTTCACACCCATCACCCTCCTAATCATATTACGTAGATAATAACAAGTCCCAATTCACCCAACTCCGTACTGGGCATTCAAGGCCCCTTTAGTAGATGAACCAAAAGCTTGGATTTGGTAATTAATAGATAGACAAGATACTGGAATAGCACTCGATCGAGCATAAATACATACCTTTTTCTATTCACTGTAAAGGGCAGGGTTTCTAGTTTGCTGTTGTTGCCACCCACCCCAGCAAGGGGGAATCCCCACCTCTCAACATCGATTCAATCCCACCTGGCCTTATTGGCATAGGACCAAAAATGCTCTTCTCAAGTGACAGAGAATGAAGTTGAAGTCGTCTAGGGATTGAACGACTCCACATTTCAAATGGAAACCCTTTCTTGATGCTACGATTGGTTGATATAGAACCGGTACCAAACAAACCTACTCACCACCTCATCCTTCCTTCCAAATTCCCTTCTCATCAACATGGCCTTTTCTCCAGGGGATTTAGTGAATGTTTGGGTGGGCAACTACCTTTCCTTATTCTAGCAAGCTAATTAATTCTCAACTAGAATGTCGAAGGGGATAGCAAGCTAATTAATCCTGGGGGGAAAATAATCTATTCCGGTGGGAGGATATAGGCTGGAAAGCTAGGGGGTTAAGACCATATCCCTCGTTCAAGTCACCCCTTTAGTAACGGTTTCGAGAACATAGCCACCATCATTTGAATCTTGATCCATATCTCCCTAAGGAATATATGGTCGGTGGGGTTTGCTGCCACCCCCTCGACCCCCCCATATAGTTGTTGGGCATGGGGGCAATGAATTGAGAACTGATTGGTCAATCAAGAGCCTATGGAATCCTTCTTCCATTGTTTCATCCTAGCTTGCATCGATTGATGATAGCCCATGTCAAGAATGAATGAATGAGATCCAAGGAGTATACATACCTCCCTCTCCTTTTCCCAGATATCAATTCGCTAGCGAGAACACTTGACTCGGGGAATGAAATGACATAACGAGACTTACGTGGTGGGAGGGAATAGTTGATATGCCTACTAGAAGATCTGGAGTGAGCTACCATGGTGGGGATCAAACAGCTCTTCTCCCAGAAATAACTCTACTCGTTACTCAATGACTTAGATAGCATTTGATTGTTGAATTCAGGCCAACTCAGCTATGGATAGAGGGGCACAAAATACCATTGACTGAGGGGGGAGGATGAACTAAATTGAAACTCACCGCTAGCGATTCCAATACTTATGAGTTGAGTGACAACCAGTTCTTCTCCCCCATTCCACCCTTCTCTTGGTTATGGGGGTGGCGATGAAGCAGTCAAGTGCCTCCAATCATATTACATCAATATACTTGGATCCTTTCAAGTCATCTATCCTTCAGAACCCAACCAATAAAGTTCCCATAATAGAACTATCGGGTGGGAGGGGATTCTAGTGGCTCCTAAGTCCTCTACTTTTGACACTCCCATTGATTCAAATACTTATATAGATCAGATCTAGCATCCCCATAGGGGCCAAGTGGGAAACATCATCTCGAGAATACCATTGAACCTATTGAACTGATAGCCTCTCTGGGATTTCTACTCCTCTTGGCTCATTGTTTGGTGGCAAATCCTACTCTCATCAGTCGACCCCTCCAATGCGAAAGAATGAATGATGGGTGGATACAAGATTTGGTTGGAGCCATTTGGATCCAGGAGAATAAAGGGATTCAATAGCGGTGAGTAGGTTTGTTTGGAAGAGAATGGATTCCAATTCCCTATCTCGTGTTAAGGCACCACTGGGAGAGGGATAAGTGAAAGAAGAGGGATGCCTCTTGAACTATTATTCTTCCCACGAAGATCAAATGCCCACCTAACTACACATACTCGGAGAGTGCTTACTTGACATCCACCAAGAAGAGAAGGCATGGGGGCATAGCTACTTATTTTTCCCAGGAGGCCCTGTTGCTAGCAACTCTAATTAGAGGGGGCTAGCGGTAGATTAATTAACTCGCTAGAATAAGATTAATATACTAATTAATTCTCATATTCTAGCAAGCGGCATTAATCCTGGGGGGGAATATAGCTATCCTCTGTAAGAGTAGGGGTAGGCGTTAGAAGGAATGGTAGTAGCGACCAATATAATCGACGGGAGGAAGAGAAAGTAGGTGGGGGCCCCCTTTCAATTGATTTGAGTGGTGGGTGGGAGAACCAACGGGTGGGAGGCCCTAGGTGGGTAGGACCTACCTATAGTGCCATCGAGTTGGGTGGGCCCTACTATTCTCAGTTGGGTAGTTCGATCAAGGTGGGTGGGCCCTACTATTCGTTGGTGAACATAACCCCCCAATGGCTACTATACCTCCCACCCACCCGGGGCCTCCCACCTGAGAATAGTGTAGGTGGGTGGGCCCCTACAGGGATAGGAGGAAGGGCCCCCCACTGACCCTCTTGGGTAGATTGGATAGGAGGATTCACTAGGCACTTTAGCCCCCCACCTACCCTCTGATCATCGAATCGATTGATCGGTGGATCTCGACGATATCGAGAGGCAGCCATAGAATTTGAGGGGACGATATCAAGAGGCTACCATAGAATTTGAGGGGGATGATATCAATTGGTGGCCATAGAATTTGAGGGGGAGGCAAATAGGCAGATTGTAGGCTGCCATAGAATTTGAGAGGGATGATATCGATCGGCCACCATAGAATTTGAGGGAATCGATCAGCGGCTATAGAATTTGAGGGAATCGAGAGGTGTTTCTCAGCCCTACTCTATCACTCGGCAGATCAGTAGATGTGCTACTCATTTCTACCTCCTAGATCGATCTCGTGTGTGGGGCAACTATCTCCTCCCACCCGGGGTGGGCGGGGGGAGATAGATGGTGGTTAAGCCGAAAGATCGATCTCTAATAGATAGATAGTTGACCTAAGGTGAGTATGGTAGGGTGCGATTCTATATGTAACATGTCAGGTGGGTGGGAACAACTATATTAACAGCCGGACAATCCGGTAGAGGGAGGAATCAAACCCAATGTCCCTTCCTCCCACCCACCTTGGGGACTCTTAAGCCCCAACCACCCTTTCTTTCTATATTGACGAGCGGTGGAGGTCATTTATGTGCTCGATCAGGCCTCAACCTCCCAACCCCCTGGGCCTTCTCGGTTGGAGGAGATAGCTTTTAGATAAGCACTCGCTTACCTTACCTCATCCTATAGATGCCCTCAACTCTATAGAGGAGGGATATATGGAGGCCAAGGCCCCCTATCTATGTATGGTTGACGATGGGCTTCCGGATAATCCATTGCATTAATTGATTGTCAATTGATTGTTGAATCGGTGGATCTTTCGATCGATCGACAGATCTTGAATATTGATCGGCGCATTGGTAGATATTTTGATCGATCGATCGGTGGATCGGTGGATCTTGAATATCAATCGGTGGATCAATCGATCTAGGCCCATAGAATAGTAGGGTCCTTCAGAATAGTAGGGCCCTCCCTCCCATGGAACTATAATAATAGTTTCCTATGGATGATACAAAGGCAAAGGCCATAGATCGACATCGAGTTTTAGCAAATCCAATTCCAGTTCGTTCCCTACTATTAGAAAGAGGCAGCTGACCTTGCAGATCTAGATTCAGTTCGAGCATACCCAATCCGGGGTGTAGAAGCAAGAGCATAAACTCTAGTTTCAGATTATCCAATCGAACTCTCATTGTGGTTGTTCTAGCAGTGCCCTTACTATAGATTGGCAGTTTCACCACCTCAAGATTTGATCATGATGCACATATCCGCCATTGATTAACAAACTAGTCGCTTCGATTCTCATGCCCATCGGACAAGGATTTTGCTACATTTTCTATTGCTAGTGGTTATGGATTTCAATCTATGAATGGAATCTACTCATCTGCTTTTACGTGTGAGCTATGTCAGGGAGCCAATCCAGTTCCATAGTAACTAGCAGCATCTCTTCCAGTTTGATAGTCAATATACGAAAATCCAATTATTGTTGATCCACCACCTGCAAGGGATCGAGATCCGTACCCCATAGAGTGAGATCGAGCTAACCAAGCAGGCCCAAAACCAATAAAGGGTTGATGGACCAGAACAAGAACCCATTGATCTAGCTCATCCGCCCACACCAACAATAGTAGATTAAGTAGATTGAGTGAAATCAGTCGAAGCAGAGCTTTCTCAGGCAACAGAAGCAAAGGTAGGGCTGGTTGATCTAGTCAAAGAATCCATTGATCAAGATCGAGATAGAAACCCAGTAGCAACTCAACTCAATTTTCACCTCCTACAATTCTATGGCAACCACCCTTTCTCGTTTAGTTCAACCACCTAGATAGTAGTTGGATGGATAGTAATCTAATCACCAAAATATCACTACAACTATCATAAAAGATAGTTGACTCGCTATAGTAGTTGCGAGTATGGTAGGGTGCGATTCTATACGTAACATGCCAACCATCCCAACAAATATCCTAATTGAAGAAACTGATATAAGGGGGAGTCAACTAAGAAAGGGGGTGGGTGTTCATGTGGATGATAGTTGGGTGGGTGGGTGGTGAATACTCTCCTAAACACTAGTGCTATCTCCAAGGGGAGACCTACATCTGAATGGAGATTCTGAGTTTTCCCGGGGTGGGTGGGAGGATTCTAGTTGGGTGGGGGGGTGGGAGGGAACCATAGTTGCAGGGGGGGTAGATTAATTGTTGCCAGAACTTTCCCGGAACTTAGGAGGATATAGTTCTAATGTTTTGGGGGTGAACTGCAACCTTCATCCAAAATTGGCCAGGTTTGTTTCGTTTAGGAATGATAAGTCGAGTCATCGCGTGAAACCGAAATGAAGCCCCTTGGAGTCGAGTCACAAGAATCTCGAAGTCCCCATAGAATAGTAGGGCTGAGATTTCCTCATATTGACTAGCCCTATCTCTATGTAAAGCCTTGATTCAATCGATTAGAAGTGGCAACCCTAGATTCTGCTGTTGTCCCATGAATTATATTTGCAAAAGAGATTCTACTATTCAAAATACTAGGGCTCTCCCCTCTCAAGTTGTTGGAGCCCACCCCAACCCACCCAAAGTTTGTTTGGAATGCTGCCAGCTATCATCCACCCACCCCTTTATCGATTCTATATGTAACATGCCCTTGTAGGTGGGGCCCTACTAGAACTAGTGTCGGGGTGGAACGGTGAGAAAGCTCACTGCAATATCTCCTCCCACACACCAACCCCACTGGCCCCCCTACTATTCTAAGGGGCCTCAAGTGGGAGGCAACCCCGGCATGTCTGGGTGGGTCGAAATCAGTCGGGTTCCCTAGAAATGTTGATGGCAGATTCCCTCCCATCGACCCCCCTACTATTCTAAGGGGCGCCTTAGGTAAGGACAACTAATATTGGATTGCCACTCTCGTCAGAATAGTAAGGGCTATGCAGGGTGGGTTAGGAGAATTCTAGTTGGGAGGAGATATTTGGGTGGGAACTTAGGAGGTATAGCCCTATTGTTCCCTCCCGATGAACCATGGGCATGTTACGTATAGAATTTGGCATACCGGTGTTGACCTAAGGCAATTTGAGTTCAAGTGGGTGGGAGGAGATAGTCAGTGTGGAGGCCCCCTATAATTCTATGGCCCCTACTATTCTAATGGGCAGGAATTCCCTACTATTCTCAAGGACCTCTACCTAATGGCATTGGTCCCAGCCGAATCATAGGGCGAGATGCCCCTAGTTGCCTCCTCCCACCCACCCGAGGGCCCTCCTCCCCCTACAATAATAGACCTTTCTCTAGAATTTATAGGGGCCAACTATAGCTCCCTCCCACCAACTATATCCTCCCACCCCCCCAAGAACAGGGTTGGGGGTGGGACTCTAGTTGCCAGTATGCCAGATTCTATATGTAACATGCCAACAACAATGGCATCTTCCACCCACCAGCCCACGGCCCCCTGCCCTTCAGGACCAACCCATTCGCTACAAACCCCATCGACCATGCCCCTTCGAGACTGACCATACTTGTCGCAACTACTATAGCATTGGTCTCGAAACAAACCCCACACAAATCCCACTTATGCTAGCAGGCTAATGCCATTTTCAACCCCACCCGCTATAGTAGTTGCCAATATGGTCAGCTACCGAAGGCATGAACTACTTTAGTGGGTGGGAACTGCTAGTGGAGGTAGATTCTAGAAGGCAAGAGGCCCACCCCCACCCCCCCTCTCTATAGTTCTAGCAGGCTGATGAATTGATGAGGTAGATTCTAGGGAGTTGGCCTGGGTTGGTCTCGAAACAAACCCCACCCGCTATTGTAGTTTCCAAAATGGTCGACTACCAAAGGCATGCCTATGAACCCCACCGACCCCACCCTACTATGGCAAAGGGGCGCCTTGGGTGGGAGCCCTAGCCCCCCTACCCTAGCAAATTGTAGGGGGCCAGGGTAGGGGGCGTGAGGTAGATTATAGAAGGTGGGAGTTCACCAGGTGGGTCGGGACCCTAAAATTCTATGGTAGTCAGTAGATTCTAGTTAGTTGGCCCCTTAAAATAGTAGGGTGGGGTCGGTCCCAAAACAAACCCCACTGACCATGCCCCTTCGGGACCGACCCCCCTATGGGCATCGCAACTAATATAGCATCGGTCTCGAAACAAACCCCACCGACCATGCCCCTTCAGGACCGACCCCCCTATAGGTGTCGCAACTACTATAGCGTTGCTCCTTAAAAAAACCCCACCCACTATAGTAGTTTCCCCTTTGCCATAGTAGGGGGGTCGACTGCCAAAGGCATGCAACTACTATAGCGGTGCGAAGCACATAAGGGGCTCTGGGGCTCAGACAATCGATTGGAAAGCATATCGATTGTAGAGATCTCTATTGGATGGAAAGAAGATGAGCAAGCTAACTCTTTCCCTAACAGACCTAAATGGGAGGGATGCGAGAATAGGAAGAGCAGTGCTTCTTGCGAGAATGATAAGAGAAATGTTGCTGGAAAGACTCCTTGGTGTATCCCCATAGAATAGTAGGGTTGCATGATCCTTGGATGGGAGGGATGGACCGATTGGACCCTACTTGAGGAAAGCGGCAATGGGCCCCAACCATTGCTTTGGCCCCACTGAGCCTCACCTCACATGGACCATGATGCCTCCCTCGAACCAGCTATTTCTTCTTGCCTGAGTAGCACCTACCCCTACGAGATATAAGGAAGGAAGGGCAGCCGACAAAGAGGCCTGAGCAGGTCATCACTCCCCCTACTATATCTAATATAAGGCAACTATCTGGACACATAATAGAATCGAGCCCCCATACCATATATATTCAAGGAGGCAGGCCTTTTCTTGGTTGGCTAGGGAATCGTTAAGGCAGTGTGGTCACCCCCCTCAAATGAAGTTGTAGGATGTTTCTCTTCACCTATCTGAACTTAAAAGGGATGAAGAGGTTGCTTCTTTCTGACCCTCCTTGCGCTTACCTTTCTCCGTCGTATTTGTTCGACATGAAGAAGTCAAGGGCGAAAGGGCCAACGTGAGCCTCCTTTCGATCGACCACTGCCCTTCAAACCAAAAGATAAGTTCCTGGGGTGTCTAGGCGGGTAAGGATCTCAATACCACCATCCATCATGATTGACGCTTTGGGTCAAGGTCATCGATGTTTACCCCGTTGTTGGTTAGTCAATCAATGTACGATCTTCCTTCTCTCCCTTCCCTCTTTAGCAGCCGATCCAATACCAATAGATCCAATAGCATCAGTAGTTTCATCGGGAGCCCATAGAATTTGAGGGGGCCCTACAATTCAACTATAATCCCCACCCAACCCTCTCCAGTTGGTTCTCCAGTTGCTTATGATCATGATAGAGATTCAGAAAGGAGGTTCTAAATACGTCTTTGTATTATTATATGATGCACCTAGCTCTACTACTATCCTTGCTTAGTCCTACCCCTACAAGAACTATGGGATCAACTGGAAAAAGGTAAGCTACTGCCTCTACTGGTGCTCCTGCGATTCCTATCTTTTCTATAGGTGTTGCTTCAACAGAATCAACTGCTTCGAAACTCAAATGCTTCATTGAACAGAATGCCCTACTATTCATAGGGCCCAACTCCACCCCCAGCAGACCCCCTTACCAAGAATCAAACCTACCTTGCCCAGCCCCTACTATCTATAGGTAAACCCCCTTTATTCTTGACCAAAGGACGGATGCCGCAGGACCGATCCTGCAGGATCGATGCTCGCCCCGGCCTAACAATCGCAATCAAAACTGCTACGGAACTGCTAGTAAGCTAGAACTGCCTTAGGTAGGGAGACCCTCTCTTTTCCTTCTCTACCTACCTTATGATGCCCTACTATTCTAATGGGCAGAGAAGGGTTGAAAACAACGAGAATTGACTCTGGCTCGCTTCAGTCTGACCTTCACTCAAACTCCCAGCATATCGAGCAACCATAAACTGACAAACAACCAGACTCATCGTAGGGAGGTAAACAAAATGGCCTTTCTTTTCACCAACTAGAAGGACGGATGTGAAGCAACTGCCTAACAAACCCAAGCCACAAAACAACCCCCTTTCTCTTTACACGCTGGGCAGATGGAACCCATACAGGGAATGCTAGAAGGATGGGCTAACCAACAGACAATTATCGGATGATGGAGCTCGGCCCGGACCTAACCAATGGATAGACAAGAATCCCTTCTATACGGATGGCCAGAGCTTAGATCCCAGATGCCCACCCAAGTGAGGAACAAACTAGAGAGATGACCGACCAAAGGGAGGGATGAAACCTAATGGGATAAGACTGCATGCAGGTGGGAATCTATAGTTTGCCCGCCAAGCAACTATCCTCCCACCCAGATATAGATCGGCCCCAAGAAACTATATCCGGGTGGGAGGGCCCATCCTATTCTAAGGGACATTGTGGGGAGGGGCCCCTACAATTCTATGGGCCTAAGCCCTATGCCCACTGCCATGTTTTAGTTCATTAATGCACTTGCTAGTATAAGCTAGAATAAGGAATCTGCCATTTGTTGGAACTTAGGAGGGAATTCTAGGAAGCAGGGTGGGACGAAGATAAAGGCGTGCCCATCACCCTCAACCGATCAATGTGATGCTCATGGTTTTCATCAAATGGAGGAGAGGGACTGATGGATGGTTGAATGGTAGCTGGCCGAATCCAAGAATAGTGTTCCAATTTGTTTGTTGAACAATGCTTCCTTCAATTCTGATACTTCATACCCCCCATTGATTGATGTTGTAACCAATGTTTCTCCCTATTTTGCTTTTGCTCAATATCCATCCATCCATTCAATCAATTAATCTACCTCCCGCAATATAATCTACCCTCACGCCCCCTACAATTCTAAGGGCAGGTTCATTATATTTTCTTATTCTAGCAGGCTATGCCTTCGGCACCGACCATATGGCCTTAGTGGGAGGGAATAATAGGGCCCAGCCCTCCCACCCAATTATTGTTGGTCAAAGGGCCCCTATATATTCTATGGGTGATCATGTTTGTTAGTGGTAAGTCGAGTCATCATAGTTTGGGTTTCAAGGTCTCCCTCCATTGGTAACGGCTGAATGGAACCACTTTGCTAGAGAGAACACATCCTACCTACCAAAAGTGAGAAATCATGGGAGAGGGTCTTTATCTGAGTTCTGGTTCGATGCTTCCAAATGTCTCTCTTGATTTAGGGTGAGCTGATGACCCTTAATCCCCCACCCACCCTACTATGGCAAAGGCGGGTGGGTCGGGTGGGGGGGAATCAGCCATTCTGACCCATTATAATAGTATTGGGAGTTGACCACCCACCCTACTATTTGAAGGGCAAGTGGTTCTTTGGTAGTCGGGCCCTTTGGGACCAACCCATTCGTCTTTTCGTGGGAACTATAGTGCGAATAGTAGGGGCCATAGAATAGTAGGGGTTGGGTGGGAGTTAGTAGTTCCGCATCTCCTCAACTCTGATTCTAATGAGTATCCATCCCTCCCGCCCCTTCTTTCATATAATTGGGACTTGACTGTAGTTTTCCTCTTTTTCGCTTTCTCTTGGGCCGGTTGGGAACACCAACCAATCAACTCGTCACTGGATTTACGGGCACGAATTAATGAACACCCATTCCCCCCACCCCCCATTCTAATTGAAGATTAGTTGAGGGGCCCTCCCCCCTGCAATAATCAGCTATCCTCCCACCCCCCCCAATGTAGGGTGGGGGGGAATCATAGGGTTCTCGGGGGGCCCCTATCACTTTCCTCCCACCAATTTTCCATTCCTCCCACCCGAGCATATTATTGGCTCTAAGCCTAGCTTGCAGCCAACCCTAAACTCAGAGCTTCCCCTTCTGAAGTGATCAGAAACTGCTTCCTCCAAATGTGTCACATCGAACGAGAACTATCAACAAAAGAAATGAGCCTGAAACTTCTCGATCATAGTAGTAGGGGCTCAACCCCAGAATGGGGGAGACTCCCTAGAGATGACTGTCGACTAATTCTACATGCATTACTGCCCCACCAAACATAGAGAAATTGATGCAATAAAACATCCCCGGAGAGATAAATAGTTGTTCCACCTGAAGAGTTTTCTTTTGGGTTTTTCGGTGTTTATGATTGTTCGCCCTTTCTAGAATTGTTGCCCCGATGCAAGGGATCACATCCAACTCAAGAAGCAAGCTAAAGTCCCAGAGCTCGGCCTGGTGAACCCTAGGCAACTACCATGAACAAACTGTCTTCAGAGTGCATTATTTCATCCCTCTATGCCGTACCCACCCAACTATGATTCCAATGGCCATGAGGATCTTGATCCGATTGATCCGATTGGGGCTTTAGCCACTTGACTGTAAAGTAAAATGCATAAATTTTTGATGTTCAGGTTCCAAGGACTTGCCTTTTATCTATTGGTTCTGCTGGAACTATATGCGGGGTGGGAGGGCCCCTAAGGCATATCTATATCCTCCCACTTTAAGGCGAATAGGTCGGTCCAACCCCATAGTTAGTTGCCTGCCTTCAGCAAGGCCCCCCTGCTTAGAGGTAGATTCTATTTGTGGGAGTTCATCGGGCCCCCCCTTCTTAGAGGTAGATTCTATTCGCGGGAGTTATAGGTTATGGTAGATTCTAGTTAGTTGGCATGCCTTTGGCAGCCGACCCCCTACTATTCTAAGGGGCAACTACTATAGCGCTGCCGAAGGCATGCAACTAACTATGGGGTTAGTCCCCGGGGTTGGACCAACCTATTTTCCCAACTCACTAGAATCTACCTCCCTACAAGGGGGGGGCTCCCACTTCTAGAATCTACTGACTACCAACCACCCTACTATGGAAAAGGGGAGGGGCCCAACCCACCCGATGAACGGGTCCCCCCCTACAGGGAGGTAGATTTTAGTTGCAGGGAGGTAGATTATTGTTGATACACCCTAGGTAGGTCCCAACCCCACCCGCTATAGTAGTTGCTAAGGCGTAAGGTCGGTGGGGCATTCGCCCTTGGGCCAGACCGTCAATCAGAAAGAATGGTGGTGACTGCCAAATTTGGGCAAAGGAAAGGAGTTAAACTTTCTTTCTTTTTCCCAATGTGAAATTCATACGTAACACTACTACTCAAGGCCAATACCCCACTCCTTAGATGTGGGGTATTGAATAGCCTCGGTAATTCTCTCTCCTACTTTCCCTACCTTCCCCAATCCTATCTTCTACCGAGCCCTTACAGCCTAGATAGCCTTTGGCGTCGACCATATTGGCCTTAGGTTGGGTCTTGCCTTCTGACCTAAGGCATATCCCAGCTATCCTCCCACGAAAAGATGAATAGGTCAATCCCGAAGGGCCCGACTACCAGAGAAAAACTACAATTCCCCCCCCTTGGAATTATAGTCTCTCACCCACCCTGTAGGGTGGGAGGTAATCATAGTTCCCTGTGGGGTTGAGAAATATATGGTCAGGAGCGAAGCTCGGTCAGTGGGGCTTGCCCTTATAGTCGAGAGAGAATGGTCAGTTGGGTTTTGCTCGGATTGGTAACCCGAATTATCGATTTCCCGAAATTGGGGTCCGGACGGATCCAACCAATGGGATGGTATCAAGGGCCTTGCCTATCTCCCACCCCCCCCCCCCAAAACCAACCCCACTGACCACCCTACTATGGCTCCTGGGGCCTTGGGTGTGGGGACTGCTAGGGGTTGCCTCCCACCCGGACGACCCATTCAAAAAAAGAAATAAATAAATGACTTTCATACGTAACATAGTTCTTGGTTGGAACGAACTTGGTCAGAGTGAAGTTGGGTTTTACCATTCATCCCTTTGCTCCATCCTTTCCATCCTTCCTTCACTCCAATGATTGGTTGGGTTTGACCATTCAAATAGCACGGTGGAGTTTACCATTGGTAACCTGAATTATCGGTTTCCCGAAATTTGGGTCTAGACGAAAATTCCCACCATCAAGGGAAAGAAAGGAAGGGTCGGAAGAAAAGATAGGTCGATGGGATTATAAGGCGAATAAGGTTGGTGAGGTTATAAGGAAAATATGGTCAGTGAGGTTTACCAATTAAGGGTTGGAAGGCGAATACGGATGGTTACGTGAAGGTAGGGTCGGAAGGCAAATTAGGCCGAAAAGGCGAGGGTAGGGTCGGAAGGTGAAGGAAGGTCGGGGTAAGGGTCAGAAGGCATATCAACAATAATATACCGGGCCTCCCACCCCCCCCTCGGGTGAACCTGAAGGGTAGGTCTTTTGGTGGGTAAGGTGAATAGGTCGGTCCTAATCTATAGCCTCCCACCAAATAGAATCTACAATTCTAATGGGGGGTGGGGGGGGGCCAGTGGGAGGCAACCCTTGGCAGTCCCCCCGCCCAAGGCCCCTTTGCCATAGTAGGGTGGTTGGTGGGGTTGGTTTCGGCCCCCGTGGGAGGTATATTCTATTCATGGGAGATAGGCGGGGCTCTAAGGCCAATAAGGTTGGTGGGACCAATTACCCTACGTCGTAACATAGTTGGCGGTGGGTGAAGCCCTGGTGCTAGGGTTGGAAATGTGGGTGGTGGTAGATGCCTTGGTCGGTGGGGTCCTAGGTATGGTCAGTGGGCCAATTTCTATATGTAACATGGTTGGGGGTGGCAAAGCCCTAGTGGTGGGTGAAGCCCTGGTGGTGAGGTCCTAGGAATGGTCAGTGGGTAAGGCATCAGGTGGAAAGAATTGATGTCCGTTTTTCTAATGTGACCAGGTGCCTCGCTAATAAGGAGTTCCTAGATTCTTCCTTCGTATATCATCACATGTACCTTGTTGTTTCATCGTAAAGAAATAAAGTTTTCTAGCTTTTGTGTGACCAGGTGACTCGCTTCAAAATAGAAACTATATTGTTAAAATGTATCTCACTACCTGTACCTTGTTACGTCGTAAAGAAATAATTTTTTCCTTTGTCTGTGTGACTAGGTGACTCGCTTAGAAGTAGAAACTATATTCTTCAACGTATCCCACCACTTGTACCTTGTTCTATCCATTCAGAAAGAATGGTTGTCCCTTCATTCCTTCCCTTCCTCAACCTTTGGTTAAGAAAGAATGCTTGTCTTAAAGCGTTGTGACTAGGCGACTCACTCAGAATTCGAACCTAGATTCTTCTCCTACGTCTCTCACTGCCTGAGCCTTTTGTTTAAGAAAGAATGGTTGTTGTTCCTGTCTCCCACCTTCCAACCACCGATGGAGTGTACCCTTTGGGTTGTTCCATCCCTCTTGCCTTCTCACCTTTCAACCACCAATGGAGTGTACCCTTCGGGTTCCGTTCCATCCCCAAGGCCCAATACATCACCCCGCTAGGGGGGTATTGGATAGGCCAAGGTACTTTCCTCCTCCTTGACCTTCGTTCACTTCATCCTAACTGCCCCTACCTTCATCTTTCCATCCTAATTGTCTCTTCACCTAACGGTCCTTCCTTCGCCTTTCTGTCCTAACCATCTCTTCGCATTTCTGTCCTTCCTTGGCCTTTCCCTCTGGGTTAGAAGGTGAAGGAAGGCTAGGGTAAGGGTCGGAAGTCGAAGGTAGGGTCGGAAGGCGAATTAGGACTAGGCTAGAAAGGCAAAAGGTAAGGGTTGAAAGGCGAATATGGCCAGAAAGGTGAATACAGCCGGAAAGGTGAAGGTAGGGTGGGAAGGCGTATTTTAGTCCTAACAGTCTATTCACCTTTCCGTCCTTGGTTGGCCTTTCCACCTTAATGGTCGATTGGAAGGCGAAGGTAGGTTCGAAAGGCAGACAAGGTGAAGGGAGGAGCGGCCCTTGGGTTGGTCGGTGTCAGTGGGCAACTCATTGTTGGTGGGGTTAGTTCCTCAGTTGTTGTCGACTACCTTGGTCAGTGGGTTTTTCCCGATGAATAAGGTCAGTCCCGAAACAAACCCCACTGACCCCCTACTATTCTAAGGGGCCTTGGGTGGTAGGGATATTATGTATAGAATCGGTAATTAGAGTTCCATCAGGAGCACACAAACACACACCCATCTATGGGGGCCCCAGGAATTCTAGAGTGATAATTTGTGCTGATACCATTAGTGGGGCTGATAATTTGTGTTGATACCATTAGTGGGGATTAGGAGTGGGGGGCCCCTACCTAATTCATTGATCGTAGGAATCCTGGGGAATCGCCCTAATATTCTAAGGGCAAATAGTAGGGGCAATAAGGTACTAATTGACTTTCCCATCATTGCTTGGAAGGAGGCCCACCGCCCATTCCTCCCTCCCCACCCACCACTCCTTTCATGTTTAGGGACAAGCCCTCAATGTAGTGGCGAGGGCCTCAGCACGCCGCTATTACACGATTTGACTACACATGATATTTCTTTCTTGATATGTCTTCTATCTCAAACTCCTTCAACAGGTTCTCTAACTATAGAAATTTTTGGGGGCACTTGCTTCACATCAGGTTCATAACTCTATCACAGGTAGTTTCTGAAGTGGCAGAAGCTACCTGCACTCTTATCTATCTATCTAGTTCTTTGTGATTATCCATGAAGTCGATTAAACCGGACCTGAATACCAATACCTTCGGGTGGGAGGGAATAGTTGCAATGGGTGGCGGATGCATCCAGCTGGATCGCTTCATGCATATCGTATGTACACCCGATATGAGGTCTTGTACGCGTGCTCCGTGTCTAGATAGTCCAGATATTCACTTGTAAGGGGTCCAAGCTTTCTAAGCTCTATGGTGTTGGGGGACTTGGAAAGGGTCTTACCACCATTGACTATGTGTAAGTCTCTCGAGTACTCTAGGATGATCTTCCACACCGAGGATTTATGCTTGTGGGTAGGGCTGAATATAGCAGACCAGTGGATCTGGTAGTCGATAATTGTTCGGACTTGATAGAAGTTGTTGCAGCACCTATAGTGGGACAGGGGACTTATCGCAACACCCGCGAATTGATTGATGATGTCTTCGTCATCAACGTTCATCAAGCAGGGCATGTGGCTCAGCCAGGCTCTTCTTCAGCTAATGATACCTCGATCTCGAAGCCTTTGGAGTATCTTTCTAACAGGCACCTTGATCCAGGTTTTGCTGGATTCCTGATGGGCCAATTTGCCTGCTGTTAGTTTGCTACCACTCACTGCACTTCATGAATGAGATCAACTGATAGGGGCCCTACTATCTATAGGCCAGTGGGAGAGCACTCGACCGGTAGGGAATTTATGCTCTCGATCGATAGGTTGAGGCACCCCTATTGAAAGAAAGGCGCCCGCTTTGGGGCCCCTACTATCTATAGGCCATCAAGAAAGCACTCGTCCAATAGAACTATCCAGACTATAAATATAGTAGGGGGGTGGGGGAGGCACTCTCAACTGCCTCTAGGGTTGGGCCTCCCTTTATATAGTAGGGCCCTTTCTATAGCTATAATTCCCCCCCCCCCACAACTATTAAGCCCTCCCACCCAACTATCTGAACTATCCATATCCAACTTGTCTATAGTGGGGGGTGACACCCCTTTTATAGATAGGGTGATAAGTCGAGGAGGGAGAGGGCCGACCGGGCCTGACGTGGATCGATGCCTGACTTGCCATTGGTCGAGTAGTCGAGTGAGCTGCTTGCTATGACGACAAAGCCATTGGATTGAGATACTCCTTCCTAGGTCCTCCAACTTGGAATGGATGGTGAAGCGTAGGTGGGAAGCTGTGAGATGGATATGGTGCTTTGCCCTCCAGCGCTTCTCCAACTCTCGCCAAGAATTAGAATTGGGCCTTTGGGCAGTCGAGTGCCAACTATAGAGAGTCGCCGCTTCTTGAATGACCGTATCGGGGAATTCTACTATACTCCGTGTGGCTATGGTTGTGAATCCCGCTAAGCCATTTAGGCTGGATTGTAGGAAGTGGGTGATACGTTTCTAGATTCCTCTTAGGAGCTCTACGGTACCCACGATTCTTGGTGAGAAGTCATTGGCATATCACATGTAACGAATCCTAATTCCTTTGGGCCCCCCACTATTAATTCCCCCCCCCACAACTATTAAGCCATCCCACCCAACTATCCAAGCTATCCATAGCCACCCTACCTCCGTATTGCAGGGGGGCCATCTATAGCCCAGGTGGGTGGGGGATATTGCGGGGGTTCTCGACCGCCCCCGCCCCTAATGCAATATAGGGGTAGGGGGCCTCCGCCTCCACCTCTAAAGATAGGCGTAGGGGGAGGGGTGGGGGTAGGAGGGGTGGGTTGGGCTTGGTTGGGTCCAGGAGATCGAGGGAAACTATCTAAACTATCCAGATCTAACCTGCCTCTCCTACTCCCACTTGAGGAAAATAGGGTAGGGGGGTTGGTGGGGGGTGACAACCCTAGGGTGATAAGGAGAGGGGTGAGCGATAGCGAACCAGTCGATTGATTTATCAATCGAGGGCCCCCTATGGGGCACTCGACCGATGAGTTAATCTCCCAACTATAGTTCCCACCAAGGTCCCCTATATCTCCCACCCCCCTGATACCAAGGGCCCCTATATCTCCCACCCCCCCGAAACTATTGCCTCCCGCCCACCCCTTGGTACTGTCCAATTCGCCCTTGGCATTCCTGGGGGGTGGGAGATATAGGGTTTTCCTCGGGTGTGAACTATAGGTGGATTATAGTGGGTGAACGGATTGTATTTCAAAAATAGTGAACCACTCTTCTGCTGCAGAAATTGAGGGCCTTTAGGGCCACTATCCACCCTAACCATAGTAGGGGGCACCCCCACCTCTCTATAATATCTATAGATAGGGCGATAGATCAAGGGACCCCTATTGAAAGAAAGGTGCCCCCTCTTCTAATACTATGGCCCCTACTATCTATAGGCCAACGGGAGAGCACTCGACTGACAGGTCAAGGGAAACTATCCAAACTATCCACCCCCCCACTATAGAAAGGGCTATAGAGGGGGGGGTGGGGGGCAGCAACCCTTCTATAGAGAGGGCAATAGGACGAGGAGGTCAAGGAGTGAGCATAGCGAACCGCTCTCTCTGTCGGTGGAGGTCCTTCGGACCCTTGTCCTCCCAAGCCCCAAGATTAGGAGAGGGGGGAGAGGGTCGGACAAGTGGTTCGCTATCGCTCACTCCCTCGATTTTTGCAAGCAAAAATGCGAGTGCCTCACATCGTCGGTTGAGTTCCCGATCGAGGGCCTTACATCGATTTAGTGCATATTGATCATCAAGATGGTCACTAGGAACCAATTTGGTGATCTGAACAATCAAAATTTCATGCTTCTGTTGGATCCTCTCTATCTCCTGATTGAGCTTGTGGAGGTAGATGTTGCCCAGTAGGGCCAAGAGTAGGATGGAGGAAGGGTGGTGACCTATCCTTCTCTCCCTATCAGTCAAGGGTCCTCGATCTCCTCTTCCTATTGGTCGAGAGCCCCCTCCACTATAGAAAGGGTGGATAGGGGCCCTCCCCCTCATCCTCCTCGACCTCAATATAGGGGTAGGGGGCCTCCACCTCTGCCTCTAAAGATAGGGTTAGGGGTGGGGGTGGGGGTGGGGGTGGGGGGTCGAGTGCTCTCTCGACCTATAGATAGTAGGGGCCCCACCCCCACTATAGATAGGTTGGATAGGGGTCCTCGTTTATGGATGGGGTGAAAGAACAAACTATTCTTTCCCGCCCCCCCATCGATCTCTTCCTTCAAGATTGGGATGAGTTGATGTCGGTCGATGGTGTGGAAACACTTGCTGATGTCAAATTCCAAGAACCAATTCGAATATCCCCACTCTTTTCTAATTCATATTTTGGCCGGGTGGTAGCCTTGACCCGGGTGGAAGTGCGATGTGTCCAGAAACTCGAGATCATAAATGGATTCGGGTATCGCTCTCATTGCCCTTTTCATTATCTTCTCTATTGGTACTACTACTGTGAGAGGTCGCGACTTACCATTTGCAGTCATCATGAGAGCGAGTGATTTGGAAAGGGGAGAGAGCAAGGCTTGTGTTTTGCTTCAACCCAACTATCTGCCCTACTATAGATAGTTTGGGCCATAGCCAACCCCCCTACTCTAGTGTCGGGGCCCGGAACTAGACTATTCCCTCCTTATGCTAGCAGGCTAATTAATAAAGTGGGGCACCGACCGCCAAGGCCCTATAACGAGAAGATGAAATGCCCTAGTGGGAATGGGGACTAATGAATGAAGAAAGGGGTGCGTGTTATGATCTCAGCCGCTCCCCGCTATTAGCTATGATCTCAACGTAATAATATTGAGCAGCCTGCCTAAGATCCACCCCACCCGCAGCGACCCCACCACCCTCTCAACCCCACCGCCCTAGGCGGGCCTCCAATAATAATATACCGAGCCTCTTATTTCCAGAATCTACCAACTACCATAGAATTTTAGGGGCTTAACTAATTAGCCTACTAGCGGGTGGGAGGGAGTTCTAGTCGGTAGATTAGTTGGTGGGAGGGAATCATAGTTCCCAGGAATGGTGAAGTGCAGGTTCATCGGTGGGGTTGGGACCATCCAAGGCATCCACCATCGGCCCCCTTAATTAATTAGCCTGCTAGAATAAGGAGTTAGATTATAGAAGTGGGAGGCCCCCTCTGCAGGGAGGTAGATTCTAGTGAGTTACCCCAACCCCACCGCCCCCCCGAGAGGTAGATTATAGAGGGTGGGAGGCCCGATATATTCTAGTGAGCTGGGTGAGTATGGTCGGTGGGTAAGGCACATATGGTCGGTGAGCAAAGCTCTGGTGGGGTCTGCAAACCCCACCATCCTGCATAGGCAAACCCCATTGCCCTATTTTCCTTAGGGTGGGGGGGCTACCAACCCTTAGTTGGTCAACCTTCAGCACCCGCTATAGTAGTTGCCCCTTTGCCATAGAAGGGGGGTCGGTTGCTGAAGGCAGGCAACTCACTAGAATCTACCTCTAAGTAGGGGGGCCCTCCCAAGGCACCCCGAGAGCCATAGTAGGGGGGTCGGTGGGGTTGGTCCCCGAGGTTGGACCGGCCCATTCATCTTTGGTCGGTGGGGTTTGTGGCATGCCTTCGGAACCCGCTATAGTAGTTGTTGTATAGGTGGCACCAAAGGCTAGCGACTCTATAGCGTTGCAAAAGGCAGGCCTTACCCACCTACTATAGTAGTTGCCAATATGGTCGGTGTTGAAGGCATGCCTAGGGTGGTGGGGTCCACCTTGGGTGGTGGGGTCTTGCCCACTAAAGTTGGGTGGGACTATAGGGTTCTATAGGGTTCTATAGGGATGTACAAGTCCCTATCAATCATTGAACCTGCTGTCACTTTTTTATCATGCTCGACAGTCGGCCCCTTCTTTCGCACACCTCCTTCCTTCCTACTAGAATGCGGCCATCTCGCACTCACTCCATCCTGAATTGAGCCATGTAGGAGTGATTGATAATGAAGCAATGGCCTACTATTCGGTTGCAGGAAGGTTGGAAGGCCTTTATTAGCTACTTGGAGTTGGGGGTTGGAAGGGAAGGCCAACCCTACTA
This sequence comes from Sequoiadendron giganteum, assembly GCA_007115665.2. Lineage (NCBI taxonomy): Eukaryota > Viridiplantae > Streptophyta > Pinopsida > Cupressales > Cupressaceae > Sequoiadendron > Sequoiadendron giganteum. Next base: position 659,144,504 of record CM021106.1, on the reverse strand, counting down.
TCCGGTTCTAAGAAGGTTGGAGGGCCAAAACTATCTTTCTTTCTAATCGACACTTTCTTTCGGTAGCTAATAGATATAGTTGCTTCCCAATTATAGAAGCTTGCTTTCTCCCTTGGTTCCTTGCCTTTGTACCCATAGTAATAGAAATATGTCTCTATACGTAATGGATCTATGCTTTCTTTCTTGGTTCCTTGGAGATAAAAATAGAGAAGAGGAGAGTTCTCCTCGTTGCCCTACTTGAGAAGAGAGCTGCCTGGGGGCCCCCTATCTATATCCCTGTTCTCCTCGCTGCCCTACAGAGATATAGATAGGGCCCAAGAGTCATTAGAATTCCCCCCCACCCGCAAGACCCCCCCACCCAAGGCAACTATAGAAAGAGGGGGGGGGTGAGGGCGGTAACTGTTTAGAAGAAATGGCAGGGGAGTGGTGATCGTTTATAGAATATCTCTAGATGGGGGGAGGGGGCAACATCTTGGCTATCTAAATAAAGGAGTGGTGGTTCGACAACTGTAGAGAAAAGGTTGTTGGGGTGGGGGGCATGTGTAGTATAGATGCGGATTTGCCTCTCACCAAAGAGGAAGGCATATTATGTACTGATCTAATGAGGCATCCAAGTTCATCCCTATGGGAAAATCGAGCAAGCATTGAGTGAATCTATTGACACCAGATGGATTCCCGCTTGGGAGCCATCACTCCAAGTTGCGGGGGCTCTGGTGAGTGTGCAGCCATAGCATTGGCAAGGATGAATCGTAGCGGTGCCCCCCCTACGAAGAACTAGAGAGTCTAGAGGTGAATTGCCATGTGTCAAAAAAGGGTGGGAAACTCTAGTTCCTTGCATGCATGCATGCATGCAGGGGAACCTTGTTCAGCTCTGTTTGGCCTCCGGCTAGATAGATAGTGCCAGTTCGAACCAATATTGATCACTCAATGGCAGATCTAATAACATGCAGGTAAGATGCTGATCTTCCCACCATCTACCTTGATGGTTCATGGAGAATCAGCATTGAATCTCGGTGTGACTGCAATCTAGCAACTTGATTGTTGCGCACTTTCAGGTGTAACCAATACCCATAGGGGCACTCATAGAGTTGCATCTTAACTCACATTGAACAAAGTCTTTACATCCATAGTATACCATAGATATAACTTGACATCAGGATTCACCACCGCCACTGCCGTCTTCCTTTATCGACCCTTCACCACTTCACTTGAACGATCGACACTCCCCTTCTTCATCTACAGTAAAGTCTAATAGAGGTGGGGGTGCCTTACCCTTCTTGATTAGAAAGGATAGGAGGGCGGGGGCTTTATTAGTAATAGAGTAGGTTGGTATGGGGTGTAACTGCTATGTGCAGGCAATTTACGTGGTCTAACTGAAGAGCCAACTTGGCGGGCCTATGGTGGACCAACCACGTTATGGAGAAAAGTGCTTCCTTGTAACACATACCCGCTGAGATAACCATCCATTGCTTCTATGGGAAGTCGGACTTACAATTTCACTCCAAATTCTCCCTCCCACCAGGGCTTCACCCACCACTTGAGAAAACTTGCCCTAAGACAGCCTTCGGCACCTGCTATAGTAGTTGCCCCTTTGCCATAGTAGGGGGGTTGGCTTTCGAAGGCAGGAAATTCACTAGAATCTACCTCTAAGCAGGGGGGGCCTCCCAAGGGGCTCCAGGAGCCATAGTAGGGGGGTCGATGGGGTTGGTCCCCAAGGTTGGACCAACATGAGGCGTATCAACAATAATCTACCTCCCTATGAACTACCATAGCCCTACAACTATGATTTTCCCCTGGGTGGGCCCCTCCCCATCCGAATAGTAGGGATCTTCCTCAATTAGAATGGGGAGTGAGAGGGGGGGCGGCTAGTAGGCTTAGAACAGCAAGCTGATTCCTTTGCCATAATAGGGGCTCCCATGAATAGAATCTACCTCACACCCCCTACCCTGGCCACCTACAATTCACTAGGGTAGGGGGCTAGGGCTCCCACCCACTACCATGGCATTAGTCTGCTAGCATAAGCGGGGTTTGTTTCGGAACCGACCATAATCGCCTTAGTTCGGGGTAGGTCGATGGGGCTTGTGTGGGGTTTGCAGGTATGGTCAGTGGGGTCCTAGGTATGGTTGGTGGGGTTGGGGCCTAGGTCAGTGGGGTCGAGAGGGTGGTGGGGTCTTGGAGGGTAGAGAACACATGAACCAATCACCCCATAAAATAGTAGTGGGCTGAGGCAGTGCATCCGAAACAAACCTCATTGGCATTGGAATCTCTGGTTGCTTTCAAGGAATGATGTAACTATCTCCTCCCACCCACCCTAACTTATTGTAGGAAGGGCCAAGATTGGCGGGTGGGAGGGAATTATAGCTTCTCCAACCTAGGGGGGGCGGCTTCGGATTGGAATATAAGGGCCTCTCATTCCCTACTTATGTATGGGGGGTACGGAGGTGGGAAGATCGAATGATATGTTTGGCCAAACCCTGGAGATTGAGATCTTGAGCTCTTCAGTCCCTCTCCTTGAAATGCACCAACTCTAAATACATATATAAGAGATTTCCCAATCCAGGTTGGGTGGGAATAGAATCTCTCTTTCTTTCGAGGCTTTGTTTGTTCGTTCCCCATCCAGATGTTTTGATTGGTTTGGTGCCGACCGAAGATAGCTTCTAAAGTATGGCTCAGATGAATGGTTCATTATAGTAGGATTAACGAGTGATGCCAATGATAATGAAGCTACAAGTCCCCAAACTCATGGGGCGGAACCTTACAAAGTGGCAAACATCCATCAATCGCTATATCCTCCCACCCATCCCGGAACCTAGCATGCCTCCATTGGGTGCACAATCGGAAAGAAAGAAGGAATGAACTAAAGGGCCGATAGAACGAGAAGCGAAGTCATTATGTTCTTTATTTATGTGAAGTCATTGGAGAGGTGGTTTCCCACCAAACTACTATTCCCAACCCAACTATATCCGAAACTAACTATAGTTCCCCCCCACAACTACTCAAGAACAACTATCTTCTTAGGTTTGGCACCGATGAACCCTTGGAAGAGAAATGGCTAGAACCCCAGGGGATTTGCCAAATGGCTATCCACCCACTTTTGAATCTACCTGACTACCATAGCCCTACTATGGCAAAGGGGTGAGGCCATCCCCTACCTACCCAGGGCCCCAAACCAACACCATCGGCCCTTAGAATAGTAGGGCAGGTGGGTTGGGCCCCTCCCCTTTGCCATAGTAGGGTGGCTGGTAGTCGGTAGATTCTAGAAGTGGGAGGCCACCCCTATTGCCACCCACTTCTATAATCTACCTCCCAGGGGGGCCAGGCGAGTATAGTCGGTCCCAAAACAAACCTCACCAAACCTTTGCCATAGTAGGGCGGGTGGGTCGGGCTCCTCCCCTTTTCCATAGTAGGGTGGCTGGTAGTTGGTAGATTATAGAAGCGGGAGGCCCCCCCTATAGGGAGGTAGATTCTAGTGAGTTGCTTGCCAAAGGTAGCCGACCATATTGGCCTTAGGTCCCAAAGGGCCACCGGGTGGGTGGCAATAAAGTTGTCCCGAAGGGCTGGTCGGTGGGGTTGCGTAGGGGTGGGTGGGTGGGAGGCCAACAACTATCCTCCCACCTTATGTTAGCAAGCGAATTAATTAACCCCCTTCGAGAATATTATTGCCTCAGGCACTCTATTTAGATGAGGGAAAACCTCTATAGTGGGCGGGTGGGGGCTTGCAACACTATTCTGTAGGGGCATGAATTTCATTGGAGGGATGTCAGGAAAAATGAAGAAAATGCATGGGGGGGTATAAGCATGAGAGGGGGTTGGAAAATTTCTTTAGGCCATTTTTCTCTGAAAGGACAACACCGTTCAATTTTCCACTCTTCAAATAAGGGGAGGCGAATGGAGGATAGAAGAGTATAAGGACTGCCCTACTTTCGAGTTACCCCCACCCAGTTATAATACATTTTTAGGTAGGACTCATGCTCCTATTAATGGAAAAAATATTGGGAAGAGCTATCGATGAAATCAACCCAATTGAGTCAATAAGAGATCTTTTTACCGATAGGCATCATTCTTTTTCCCGAGTGCGGTACATGTAGCATCCTGGTTGTTTTAAGTGCATAGCCTGGGTCTAGGGTTAGTCAATACATAATGGTATACTAGCCGAGTTAGCTCAAAACTCTGGGTTTGTGCTACCATTCCCCCCCTAGGCCCCTTACATGCTTTGCACCTACTATAGTAGTTCATGCCTTCAGCACCAACCATATGGGAACTACTATAGCGGGTGGGGTTTGTGGCGAATGGGTCGATCCCAAAGGGTAGGGGGATAGTGAGGTTTTGCGGGCCCTATCCATAGTAAAGCACAGATTGATCATGCTTGAAGAGCTCACCATTCAATACATAATAGTTGACTAGGTCCTACCCATACCCAACATCTCAATCATAATAGTTGACCACATGACGCCTTTCTATAGCGATGGGGCCCCTACCTCGATATATATATGGGCTCGAGGTAGGGCTGGGCTGGGGGGTGCCCTACTCTATAATGGCACACTTGTACACTATAGTTCCTTTTGTAGGGGTGGGAGCCCAGAGCGATGGATTGGAGTATACGCTATAGTGAGTGATCCCACACTACAGTGATTGGTAGCGAGAAGAAGCCTATAGTGGTGTGTGCTTCAGAATCAAGTCACCCCCACCCTCTAGTTATAGCTTTTGCCCTGCACCTTCGTAGCCTGATCCGTTACAGTCCTATCCACTTGGCCTACCTACCTCTAGCCAATATAGCTGAGGTAGGGGCCCTATAGTCATGGGGGGAGGGGGGGCAAAGCATTCATTTCCTATCCTCATGGTATGCGTTGTGTCCCCCGGAGAAATAAATGTTTGACGTTTTAAGATGATCTAGTATAGTGAATAGCGAGGTCAATCAATGCCTCGACCAAACTTTCAAGAGGGAAGCCCTACTATTTATAGGACCCTGGTTCGATGTGAGAAATGATTGACGATTCAATACCTATGCCTCTCAACTCTATTTCCCACCGCACCCCTTTCAGAAATAGTAGGGCAATGTGAATCACCCCTAAAATAGGAAATTCCCACTACATACATTTTCCCCTCAACCTAGAATTCAAGGGCAGATTTGTTGTTGTATTGAGTGGGTGAAATACCAGAGAGAACGAGTGTAGCTCCCTCCTTTCCTAAATATTAAGGTTGACTACTCTAGTTGGACTCTATTGGACCCCTAGAAATAAGAAGCAGGATAGAGCTCCTTTCTTCTTTGGGTTCGACGTTCTAAGGCGATCACTTGATCAACCATCACTCTCTTTTCTGATCACCAACGAATAGAACCCCCCACCCTATAATCCCCTCCCACCTGGGCTCAATGAGAAAGAATAGTAGGGGCGAATAAATGTTCGGGTGAGCTTTCCTCCATCCAATAGATTGAATTTAGGTTGCTCCCCTACAAGGGGAGGGAATTTAGCCGTTCGGGTGGGGGGAGTTCTGGTTCTGGGAATTCTAGTCGAAAATGACCGATCGTAGGAAGTCTCGTAGGTTTATGGGTCTTTCCCTATCTATAATGGGGCCCTACTCTATAATGGAGGTGGGGTTGGCTCCAACAAGAAAGATTGGGGCTCAACCGACACATTTCTTTACCAGTATCTGGCTTCTCCCCCTCGGGGGTCCCTCGATCCCCGTCTAGATAGTAGGGCTATTGGACAAAATGCCTTCTCTAGATCCCAACCTGGGAGCCATAAATTGGGGGCTCTCGGTGCTAGTCGAGTAATAGCTATCCCCTTCAATGGCGGTTGAACTAAACTAGAAATTTGTTGAGTCCATAATCTTTGGTTGCCACCATTAGAGAGTGGGGGTGCTAGATAGCCCAATTTTCAAGTTGGGGAGAGAAATTTGGTCGAGTGCAGAAGCGAATCACCTTCCTTTTTCTTAAGAGATATTACTTGGAACTAGGGTATTTGATGAGTCTTCCATCAGTTCTCGACGGACGGATATTTGAGTGCGGCTTGAATTCCCACATAAAGATTGAGAAGAGTTTGTTGGAATGTACTCAACCAATTTTGAAATGCCAAGTTGTCGATGAACCGACCAAAATAAATAATGGGTCTGAACTATAGTTTGCTGACCCAGCTATAGGGGTTGAATGAATGTGCTCTCCCAGTAGTAGGTTCCAAAATAGGTTTGATATTTTAAGGTGATCTATCCTACTGTCAAGTTGGCACAATCTCTTGATGATTTCATAGTAAGGAATAATAGGAAGGCGTGGGTCCCTAGTTTCGATCAATCTCAATTTAGGTAGGCCGCCCATATGATTTATCACACAACTTAAATGGCTGGCAGGTCTCTCTCATATTAGCTCTCAGACAAAGATCTCTTCCCCATCCCTCAACCAAATAAAGCAGCATTTCGATGGCCCCGCGGGACTTCTTTATTCCCCTAAAGTAAGTTTAGCATTGATCTATGTTCAGTGATCTTCCCCTAGTGCCATTCCAGTTGAAGTAGTTGATCTCACATTCGAATGGACAAGCAATGGGTTTTCTTCAACAATAAAAAATAACAACCAAAAAGGGGGAAACTTCTTACCACCTCTCTCTTGCTCAACAACTGTTATTGGGAAGTCTTCATAGTATCTCGATCTCCCCCTTTAGGATGAGGTATCGTATTAGCGTGAATAGAGGTGCCCAATTCAATAGCATCAAGAACTAGACCCTACCTCCTTTATGCATTATTTCTCTGAATTTCTCTATCTCAACTGCCACTGTGGAATAGCTCGACCCGAGGGAGGTCTCTATTGTTGGGTTATGGTATCTTCTCCTATTCATTAAATGGTCTCTGCCCGATTTCGAGATGGCGTCGTTTCCCTCGTGGGCAAGCAACCTAATGAATGCACAGGCAAGCAACCTACGGTAATGAGAGGGCTCAACCAACTCTCTTGTATATGTATTAACAAATGAACTCATACTCAAATATCCTTTCTCACCTTGAGAACGATCGAGATCTAGCAGGCACTCTTAGAGGAGAGGAGGTTGTTCCAAGTTAATACCTCTAGTTGGAGATTAGATTCTATACGTAACATGTCCAACCCCACTATCCCCCCTACTATTCTAAGGGGGCTAGGGGGGATGAGTGGTGAGATAGATAGAGCTAGGCATCGGAATCACTACTGACTATAGTGGTGAGCCATCTCATCCCTCCTACCATCATTCGGGAGTGAAATAGCTTCGTTCCCCACCCGAAAATAATATGCCCCTCGGGAACCCTATGATTCGGGTGGGTGGGAAACTATAGTTCTGGCTATAGAGCACAAAACCCCACCATCCCCTTACCCTTCAGGACCAACCCATTTTCCACAAACCCCACCAACCATGCCCTTCAGAACAACTTTATTGCCACCCACCTGCCCTACTTCAGGGCCTACCCAAGCCAACTCACTAGAATCTACCTCGTCAATCCATCAGCCTGCTAGAACTATAGAGAGGGGGGTGGGTGGGGGAGCCTCCCGCCTTCTAGAATCTACCTCCACTTGTCGTTCCCACTCTCTATAGAAGTTCATTCCTTTGGTATCCATGGGGCAACTACTATAGCGGGTGGGGTTTGTGGCCCCTTAGAATAGTAGGGGCCTACTAGCATAAGTGGGGTTTGTTTCGGGACCGACCAAAGGCGAGTATGGTTGGTCCCGAAGGGGCATGGTTGGTGGGGTTTGTTTCGGGATGAACTCGCTATAGTAGTTGTGAGTATGGTCGGTCCCAAAGGGGCATGATCGGTGGGGTTTGCAATATGGTCAGCTACCGAAGGTAGGCAACAAAACACCACCCGGGGGCAGGAGGCCCCCCCCGGGAGGTAGATTCTAGTGAGTTAGCGAATGGGTTGGTCCAACCCCACCAAAGGCCAATATGGTCAATGCCGAAGGTTAGAAACTAACTGGCGCGTGGGTGGTGGGTGGGAGGGAGTTATAGGTGAGGTAGATTCTAGTTGGGAGGTCAGTCCTGAAACAAATCGGCTAGCCTTCAACACCACCCATACAGAAACTACTATAGCAGGTGTCGAAGGCATGCCTTGGGTGCGAAGCATGCAAGGGGCCAATGTAGGGTGGGAGGCCCTAAAATGGAGATCAATTCTCAAGACCTTGAGCCCCCACAACAACAACAACATCTACCTCAACTACCTGGTGAATAGTAGGGGCCCGGGTTGGGGGGGAAGATTAAGCCTCCCACCTAGTCCCGAAGGGCTGGGTCGGTGGGCGCCCTTGGTATCGATTTCCCATTCGCCCTTGGTGGGAATGGCGAAGCACATGGTCAGTCCTCTCACCCCACCGACCAAGCCCTTTGGGACTAACCATACTCACCTTTGGTCGGTCTTGAAACAAACCCCACTGATCATACTCGCCCTAGGTCAGTCCCGAAGTAGGGCTGGGTGGGAGGCAAGCCCTGGTAGTCCCCCCACCCAAGGCCCCTTTGCCATAGTAGGGTGGTCGGTGGGGTTGGTTTCGCCCCTCGAGAGGTAGATTCTATTCACTGGAGATATAGTGCTCTAAGGAATATATGGTCAAAATTGAACGGAGCAACTCTATAGCCTCCCACCCCCCTCCCCCCCCGTGGGGTTCGCCTCTGTAGGGTGGTGGGGTCCTCATCAGGTGGGAGGAGGAGATTGTATAGAATCGATCAACTAGAGATCGGATTTGATGACCCCATGAAAAGTGTTGGAAAAGATAGATAATCCCTCGATTGAGCCCTCTCCTTACGAATATTCGAGTCAACTATAGAAAGGTAGGGTCAATTGTTAGAGGAAGGCCTGCTGCACTCACCTTTATTGGACAGGTTGGAAACAAAGGGTGGATCCTGTAGACACAAAATCTTATGGAACAAAAGAGAGGAATGAACCTCTCTATCTATAATCCTCTGACCTCAAATATAACTTATTTTAGCTAGTTAGAAAAGAAAAGAAAAATGAAGGTGAGAGCTTGTCTACCTCGGGCTTTGGGAGTTATGGATCGTATCCTGCAGAAGGATTCAATCCAACCCATCTGCTGCAAGCTATAATTCCCCCCCACCCTTGGGGAACCGCCATGGATTGAGATGAAGAACCATATTATCGCTGAAATGGTATCATCGCATCTATACGTAATACCCCTATCCCACACCCACCCCAACCAACAAAAAGGGTCATCCCCACCAACCCTTCGGGATCGACCCCCTACTATTCCAAGGGGCCTTAAGTCATAATTTAGGCAAAGCCTTGACGGGGGATTCCCCCCACTACCCCCACCCCTACTTTTATCCCCCCTACTATCAAATTATGGATCCCTGCTCTAAAGCACGTTACGTATAGATGGGAAAGTGCATTACCTATAGATGGATAGTTGCCCTTCCCAAATCTATATCCACCCGATCCCACCCCGGGAGCTAATATGGGATCAACTTTATTGAGGGGGTGCTTTAACTGGGGCAAGGTTCGCAATGACAAACTGTATGCTTCCAGTTTGAGAGAGTATATTTTATCTAGGAACCAGAACCCCTTGAAGATGTTTCCGTAGAAGGGAGAGATGAGCCCCATCCGGGAGAAGTTGGAATGGGCGGCGGGGGTGGAAAGAACCTTGGGGGAATTGACCGATACTTTCTCATCAGCCTTTTTCATGTGCAACCTCCATGGAGGCTTCAGTTGTGTATCTTTAGATGTGTGTGTTGATCGTGTGTTACGGATATTCGAGTGCGTGAAGCTATCTACAACGGCCAAAGTAAATTCACCATCTAAAGATGTTATAAGCTATCACATAGGGGTCCATGCTAAGACTACATGGAGGAAGAGAATGATTGTTGCACGAGTTGTGTCATTGTCCCCTGGTAGGAACAAGCATGTTTTTGTTAGGAGGATACAAGTTGGTAACGGATGTTGATGGAGAATACCACTAAAATGACCAAGGTTGACCCCACCATCCATAGTGGCCCCAACCCCACCATCCATAGCGGCCCCAACCCCACTGGGCCCCCCTACAAGGTAGTGGTGGGGTCTTGGGAGAGCGAATAGGTGGATAGGGGCCCTAATGTCTACTATACCATATTGGTGATGCTATAGTGATGGTGACGCCATACCATATTATATATGTCACATGGTGCATGATGGTGGTGTAATCACGAGTGCATGACCTTGACCCACCGGTGCTTGGGGATCAGTCAGTTGTTTTTGGCTTGCAATGAAGCTAGGGTGAGTAACCAGCTGTCCTCTACCTATCTATCTACCTCTCCAAACACAATATCTTAATTACCGATGATGGTGACCACATCTGATGGCATGTGATGTTCGGACATAGAATCAGGTTCTTATGAATGGGCAAAGCCAGGTTCTCTTATTCTATGACGATGGGGACGATTGCTCCCATTACTGACTAGAAACACACCAAATTCTCCTTTAGGGGCTTCAACCACGGTATAGGTAGAAGAAGCTGGTACGAAAAAACAATCTGTATAGAGTTCAAAATGGTGGATTGAGGATTCCATGAAGAGTTTGATTTGGCATCGTGATGGGGGACATAGCTTATGATCATCGGCTTTCACCATGCCACCAGGAATTCGATTAAGACATTGCACAATGATTCTCATACTCTGTCGCATCTCTTCGATGCAGATATAGTAGCGATCATAGAAATCTCCCCTAGTACCCACTGGTACATCAAAATCCGATTGTTCATGGGCATCGTAAGGTGATGCTTTTCTCAAATCCCAGCATACTCCCGAACCTCTTGGCATTTCACCACTAAATCCCCAATCCTTGGCTTGCTATGCAGTGACAGTACCAATATCCACTAATCGTTATTTCCAGATACAGTTTTCGGTTACATCTCTTCTGATTTGTCAATACGAGAAGCGAATTGTCATGTAAAGTCATAAATATCTTGGCATAAGCCAAGAGGCAGATCTTGTGCCACTCCACCTGGTCGTATGTAATTGGCATGATCCTGGCTCCTAAGACTCTCTCATAGAATTCCAACAATTTCTTCCACTCCTCAAAAGCCCACAGGAATGAGGTTAATGCTCCCACATCCATAGCATGAGTGGTTAGAGCAAGTAAATGATTCAAAATTTGAGTGATTTCGTAAAATGACACTCATATATATTGAGCCCGTAATGGTACCTCGCAATTCAAAATTTTCTCTACGGCTGAAGAATAAGCATGTTCCTGGGCCATCATAGGAACGTGAATAGGGTCGACGATAGAATTGCCGGGTCTGAAGGTCATTTAGGCTTTAGGTCAATCAAGAGATAGTATTCATGCACTCAACCAGTGGGTCTCCAGTTGACTATCCATTCTTCTCATATCCCCCTCCTCTCCCTCCTTCTAAGGGAGAGTAACATCAGGTACTCGCCGAATCCAAAATCGAGCCTATAGAAACAATGGGTGCTCAACCTACTATAGCTATAGAAAGGCGGGGTGGGGAGGGGGAGGGGGCACTCACTTCTCGACCTATCGGTCGAGATCCCTAACCCCCCTACTATAGATAGGTGGTTTTCTCAGACCTGTAGCAGCAGACCCCACCACCCAAGGCCCCAACCCCACTTGTGCTAGCAGGCACCTACTATTCTAAAAGGGCATTCAACCCCACCCGCTATAGTAGTTGCCTCACGGCTATCAAAGGCATGAACTACCATAGCGAGTGGGAATGGCTAGTGGAGGTAGATTATAGAAGTGGGAGCCCCTACTATTCTAAGGCGGGTGGGTCAGGTGGGGGGGAATCAGCGGGGAGGGCCCCTACTATTCTAAGGGGTCATGGTTCTCTGGTAGTCGATAGATTCTAGTGAGTTGGGCGAGTATGGTCGGTCCCAACCCCACCATCCATATATTCCTTAGGCACATATGGTTGGTGAGCGAAGCTCTGGTGGGGTTCGCCATGGGTAGGTAGGGGTCGGGAGAGAATTATAGCTTTCTATAGCTAGGATAGGTGGATAGGGCTAAGGGAGAGCCCCAAATCTACTCTATAATGGGGGAAAGGGCCTCACAAGACCCCACCACCCAGGGCAAACCCCACCACCCTATAAGCCTTAGGGTAGGGGGGCCTTGGGTGCAAAGCAAAAGTCAAGCTTACACGGTCGAGTCACTATATCCTCCCACTACTATTTGCTGACCCCACCATCCAAGGCCCATCTCAACAATAATCTACCTCTCGGGGGGTCTCCCACCCCAAGGCCTGCCTTCGGCACCAACCATATTGGCAACTACTATAGTGGGTGGGGTTGGTGGTCCCAACCCCATTGACCAAAGGCGAGTATGGTCGGTGGGTTACTTTGTGGGCCTCCAGCAATAATATACCGGGCCTCCCACCGAGTAGAATCTACAATTCTAAATGGGGGTTGGGGCCTTGGGTAGTGGGGTTGGTGGGTGGGGGGGAATTCTAGCTATAGAAAGGGTAGAAAGGAGGGTGCTCACCCCTCGACTTCCTCCCCCTATCGGTCGAGAGCATAAATGCACTCAGTCGACGCCAGGAGGTCAAGGGGTTTGCTATGCCCACACCTTGATCTATCGATCGAGAGCACCCATGGGGGCCCTCATGTCAGTCAAGTCCCCAAACTTTAGACCGTTCCTTACTTCAAGCTTCACATCACATGCACAAGTGCTCTCTGAACTGTGCAATAAGGTCACCCATAACATGACTCTCCCATTCAACGGATCCCCCATCTATTCCATTACATGAGATTGGGGCCACTTCTCTTCCAGGGCAGTGACGACTATCTATATTCCTCTTCAAAACAACAAGCTCGAAAGAAAAGGCACTTGACCCCCCCACCCTAGAACTATATCCACCCACCTAGCTACTTATTCCCACCCTGCATTGGAAAATAGGATGGTACCAACGGCGAATGAGATGGTACCAACCCCACTGGGGGGGTGGAAGATAGGCGGGGCCCTTGGTACCATCTCATTTGCCCTTGGTGGCGGATCCCACCAACCAAGGGCGAGCGGACCCCACCGACCAAAGGCGAGTATGGTCGGTGGTTACTTTGGTGGGGTCCACCTTGGGTGGTGGGGTCACTACGGGGAGGTAGAGGCAAAGGAGGAGGTGGCCTATCTATAGTAGGGGGTGATCCCCCTCCTTTCTACCCAATAAACTATAGAAAGCTATAATCCCCCCCCCACCTTATGCTAGCAGGCTAATGAATTAAGAACTATTCTAGTTGATAGTAGGGAACCCCCGAGTGGGGGGGAATGGTAGGGGATGGCGGGGGGGTGGGGGTGGGGATGGGGGTGGGGGAGAGGGAAACTATCCAAACTATCCATAGTATGGGGGGGAGGGAGGGGTGGGGGGGCATTTATGCTCTCTCCTGCCCCTTTTCCCCTATCAATACTGAGAAGTCTCACCCATAGGGCGCCCAGTCGAGGAGGGAGGACCCCTATCCATAGTAGGGCGGTTGGGTCAAGGAGGGAGAAGAACTCGACACAACCACAACCCCCCCACCACCCCTCTTCTATAGTTCACTATTGCCCGCCCCACCTCTATCTTGGCCGGGGGGCCGAGGACCTTTAGGTTTAGGCAGGGCATATCTATCTAGATATATATCTATCTATATATCTAGATAGATAGATAGATAGATAGATAGATAGATAGATAGATATCTATCTATATAACCAGTGAGTGACGATGGTTCTGTAGTGTTCGTTGGAGAAGCTCGAATTCCATCCCTTCTTTCGTCACTCCGTGATTGATTTCGGCATCGACCCATTCCATTGTATCCATCCATATGAGGACCTCCTTCCCTTTTTCCCACTCTCTGTTCACATAGGAAACAAAGTAGAAGGGTAGGTAGTAGGTACCATGAGCCCTTTGTCCCACACATCCAGAAGTGTAGTTCACCGGTCCCACTGAATGCTCCTATCTCTCAGCAAAGACCGTGTGAGTGTGCAGTTATGCCCGCCAATGCTAATAGAAAAGCTCCCCGAGCGCATGCCTATTATTTCTTTGGGAGCCCTACCCTAATACCTCTGATAGGTATAGGTATGGGTAGAGGTAGGTTGAGCCAAGACCCCACCATCCAACCCTTCGGGACCTAAGGCCAATATGGTCGGCTGCCTTCAACAGGCAACAAAACCCCACCGACCCCCCTACTATTCTAAGGGGCCACAAACCCCACCGACCATGCCCTTTGGGACCCGCTATAGTATTTTCCAATATGGTTGATTGCCGAAGGCAGGCCTTCATCAGGTTGGTCCCGAAACAAACCCCACCGACCACCCTACTATTCTAAGGGGCCTTGGGTGGGTGGCAATAAAGTGGTCCTGAGCGGTGGGTGGGAGGAGATAGATGCAAAAATGACCTGATGTCATGTGAATCTCTCCCATCCACCCTCTCCCCTCTATGGTGTACGCACTTTGCATCTCCGACACACAGGGGAGGCCCAACCTTCTATAGTTGGTGCCCGACCGATCATTCTGCATCCCGCACTCACGTCGTTCCACTGCCGCTCGAGGAGTTGTAGATCGAGCCATCTCTATATGACATGTTTTCACCACCATCTTCTATGTGTCACTTAGTCATATCTGCCTCACTATCTCTGCAGCTGAAATAAACAGACTTCATTAAGTGGCTTAGCGATCGCCCTCTAAATGATCAGAATGGGGTAGAGCCTGAAGATACGTTTTGTACTCTATCAATTTCTCTGTGCCTCTATGGAGTAATCCAATATGCGGTTCCACACATTCCACCATTTTTGATACCTATCATGGAACACCATAAGCAACAAGATGTTGAGGTCCAAAATTCAAAGTGGAATTTCTCATTTGTTTGTTCCTAGTTGTCATGGGAGAGATCGATGAAGAAATGGATTGTTCCCTTCGCAATACCGATGTCTGGGCAATGGAAGGGGCAATAGTTTGGTCAAGTTGAAGCAGCCCTTCTCCACAAACCCCTTGGATCTTGTAGAGTATCTATCCTCTGATATGTGACGTATATAACCAAGTTGACTGGCCCCATAGATCTATAGGGCAGATATACGACTCGTTCCTTCTGATCATCTGTGCGTAACATGCCCGCTTAT
>CM021106.1:659088233-659129381 GCA_007115665.2 Sequoiadendron giganteum | reverse complement strand
GCTAGGAGGTTAATTAATTAAGGGGGATGGATATTAGAATTGTTAGTGGGAAGAGGAGTAGGAAGGGGTGGGTGGGGAGTAGAGAGAGGCCGAAGAAAGACCACCTAACCGCTTGAAGACAAATGCTCAAACACTGCTCCTACTCCTACCAATACCCCTACTCCTACCCCCAACACTACAGATGTCGGCTCCTACCCCCCTATGGGGCTACCCTTGCTCCTCCTCATACCGTATACCGGCTGCCTCCCCCCCACCCCATTCTAGTTAATAGTAGGGGTGCCCGGTCGGAATCCCTTCCCCCAGTAAAGCTTCTTTTGTTCTTATGCATTGGTGGACCAAATCATGTGGAGGATGATCGCTTGCTATTTCATCCGGTTCCACTATGTGGATGGAGTCTTGTGTCGGTATGGCATATGTCGCCATAGGAGGATCATCCGGCTACCATGGTTCACCCTCATCAGACTTGTGCGGAGAAGGCTAGGGTGGATTCCTTTACTCCATAGTTAGCGGCATGAGTAGCCCACGTCCATCGATGAACATAGTTGTTAACGATTACTCCGCCTCGCCATGGGAAGCAGCAAGCAACATGCTCCTCAAATTGCAACTTATTATTTCTTTGACCTCGCTCAATCTAATGAAACTTTTCAGGAGGGGTGGGAGATTATAGCTTGAGTCTCCACTCAAACCAATTATATAGGTAGGGGGACCCTCAAGTGAGTTGAGTCTACATATGTGATAAATAAAGAATCCAACATAGTTTGATAGTAATCTTCAGTCATAGCCTGAGGAGGACACCACCTTTCCTAATATCTATATATCTATATATCTAGGAGGCGGTATCTGGTAAAGAGCGCCAAGGAGGCCTATCCTTCCTACGGAATTTCTATGTTTTTCCGGTGGTAGCGAGCCAATGAAGGTGGGTCGTTTCCCTACATTGCTTGATTGTTTGGAGGAGGATCTATGGCTGGCCGGGGGGAATACCTATAGAAACTATGGGTTGGTTTCCAGCTGGTAGTGAACCAGTGAAAGAAGGTTGGTTCCCTTCCAACAACCTTCCTTCTCTGGGAGCATCTAGCGGTGCCCCCCATGGGCAGAATCCGGGTCTGGCTTCCAACTTCTAGCTTTCCCAACCCCAACCTTTTTTCTATCTTAATTCCCCACCACCACTACCATAGAATAGTAGGGGCCCCCACCAATGAATGACAAATTCCCTCCCCCCCCCGCAATCAATGAGAAAGGCCCCTAAAGGGTGGGTGGGAGAAGTAGGATTAGGCAACTACGACTCATTTGGGTGGGCCGAATAGTAGGGGCCTCCCATCCACCCCAACTTAGGCATCTACTGACTACCAGATCATTTTGGGGGCCCTTCCCCCCACTTCCCACCCACCCTGCATTGAGAAGGAACCCACCCACCTACACGATCTATATCTGGGTGGGAGGGAATCATAGGGCCCAGCCCTCCCACCCGGTTCTATTTGAACTACTTGAAACATCCCTACAATTCTATGGGCAGCCCTGCAGGAGAGAAGTGATTCAAGGTCCTTTGAATTGTATCAGTCGTATTCTTGAGTTCAGAATGAAGAGGAGGACCCTGCTACTTTAGTAGTCATAGTAGGGACGCATAGGGTTCAATAGTAGGTTGCTTTCTATAACATGCCTCCTCCTCCCAAACTGGGTAGGCAGGTAGGCGCAGGGGTGGGTGGGAGGACAAAAGGGACCGTTGGTTTTTCTATAGTTTCCCACCCTACATCTCGAGCTATTAGAGTTGGGCAAGTTCTGGGAGGCTATAGATTGGTCCCCCACCCCCCGCCACTATAGAAAGTATAGCTTATACTAGCAAGCGCATGTTTGAATAGATTAATTAAGAATCAACATTTGTTGGCATGTTACATATAGAATATGCCACTATCTTTCCAAGCAGCTATCTTTCCAAACTATTGGCTTTTTCTTTCTTCAAGCTTGATAAGCCCCACCACTCATCCTTTTCTATGAAATCCCGTGTTCTACCATTCTCCCAGGATAGCAGGGGTAGACACCGTTTGTTCCAAACTACTTATTGTATAGAAAGCATAAATCTTGTATCATGGGTGTGAGGGAGATGTTGCATCACGGGAAACATACCAAGCAGGTCGTTGTTTAGGAACAAAATCCTGATGTTTCTATTCAACTCTAGTGTTGGGGCCCCTACTATTCTCTAAGGCCCAGGTATTTAGCCAAACTAGCGGGCAAGCAAATTGAGGCAGTAGGCAGGCGAAAGAAATAGTAAGGCATCAGGAGTTGGGTGGGGATTATAGTTGATAAAGCAGATCTCCTTATGTTGGCTGGGTAGTTCTATTCGCTCAAGCTCCATTTCGAGTGGGCTACACAATATTACCACCCACCTGGTGGGTGGATAGCAGACCAATGCGAATGCCTGCTTCGAATCCACTATTTCAGTTGTTTGAATGGAGGTGGTAAAACTCAATGCTTGAATATAGAATACTACGCTGAATGAGAGAAATGAGGAGGTGGACCCTAGCACCTAAGTCAATCGATCCAATCAACTCACCAACCTGGGAGGATTGGTCAGCACATATAGAAGCGCCTATATGGGATAGACCGACACCTATCCATCAGTGGGACACCTATCAATCAATGGGTCGTTGGTCTCTCAAACTCTACTGCAGAAGGGGTGGGAAGGATGTGGGATGCATGGTATGGTACCAACTCTCTATTTGGTGCTAGGGTGCTCCACTATGTATAGGAGGAATAGGAATATTCATATGATGGGGATGGGAATCTGCCATCAACAAAATGTTAAAGTAATATCTTCTAGGCGAATCAATCCCAACCAATAGTTCTAACACAACAACAATCACCCTCCCACCCATCCCAACTATATCCTCGCACCCCCCCTCCCACCCAAGGCATGCCTTTAGCACCCGCTATAGTAGTTGCCAATATGGTCATTTTCTGAAGGCATGCAACTACTATAGCGGGTGGGGTTTGTTCAAACCTACACTCTCCTTCCGCCCGATAGGGCAGGAAGGTATCCCCTTCGGGTTGGCTATGCATTGATGGAAAGGCAATGAACAGAAGGTCTATGCCGCTCTATATCCGGGTGGGGGGGAATTCTAGTGCCCCGGATGCCCCAATCACTATTTGTTATTCGTTGGCGCAACTACAACTATAGTGGCTTCCCGTATGTCCCGTCCTTTTGGTGGATGCCCCAGGGAACCATTAATAACTAATAGAGTTGACTAACTGAATATAGAATCAATTGGGGCAAATGATTGATCAGATGGTTAGGAATATGCATATAAAGGAATGATCCAAAACTACCCTGGTCTAGTTGTCATCCTAGGTATATAGATAGGGGGGTGCGGCTTTCTCTTTCTCTAAAGAACGGGAAATGAGATGCATTCCTGTAGTGTGAGGTAGACTTTAGCCAGAGTGAATGAATAGTGTTGATTGAATAAGTGCCCTATCTCCGGGTGAATGTGTCGTGATAGGTGAATAAACTAGGGAGGGTTCCATGCCTATCGAGAAGAGAGTACCATGGCTACCGGGGGATTAGAAGAGTGGGCGAGAACATGTCCTGGAAAATCCAAATTGGAAGGACCTAGCATCGCATCGAGGATCACCGGAACCTCTTCAGTTCACTCCCAACCTACACCTACCCATTATTTTAAGATCAAGCGTGACAGGGAATGAACCCACCTTTCTGTCTATGCCTATTGATTGAAATTTCTCCTACCTCTACCTACCCATAGTGGGGGGGTTCAGAACAAGCATTGGGTAAGGCAATCCGGTGAGTGAATGCAACAACCAGGAAGGATCGGGTGGGGGGGATTCTCATTTGGATGGCATTATGTTGGTTTCTCTTTTCCCCATTGTCGATTGATGTGTAGACCACGCAGAATTCTATAGAAACACACGGATCCCTTGAGAGGAAAGTAGACAGACCAATAACCACCCTTCATCAAAACCAATAAAATAACCGCGGCGCACCATAGGCAAGAGGGTAGTAACATGAATGAGGGGTATTGCTAATTCTCTTCTACGGGTTGGTTTAGTCGATTACCTAGACGAACTAGCGAAAAAAGGAAAGAATTTCTATTGTAGACGACTTTGGATGACTGGAAAATACTTCCTAGGCATCGATCCTTCTCAACTATTGATTAAACAACAGAGGTTAGTCAAGTTCCTATTCCCACCCAACCCGACGACGACCAGTAACATGAAAGGAATGATGCACAGAAAGCTAAAGAGAGACAGACCCTACCTAGCTTGTGTTGGCAATATCTTGCTCACACTCACATTGGGCATACTACTATTCCCAACGGTGGAGTTAGATATTTCCTCCATTCCGGCCCCTTCTATCTCCCCCCATCCACCCCTGGACCATTTTCACCAAACAAGGCCTATCTATAGCTATAATTCTCGAAACAATTGTTTTTGGCCGTAGGGCCCACCCTGCAGAATTCTAGTTCTAGCGGTTGATGAAGAGAAGGCTTCATTGGATCGAAAAGCATATATCTACCTGCATGTTCTCGTATTAATGGCTCTTTTCCTTGCCAAAATGAATAGATAGAAGAGATAGGAGGAAATGATGACCTGCATGCCTTATCACAAAGCAATAGCCCTACTATTCTAAGGGGTGGGTGGGAAAGGGATGCTTCTACTCTTATTGATGGTTGTGCGACAACCCGATGGATGCCCCTACCAACACTAGTGGCGTTGTCTATCCAAATAGTTGTGGATTGTGGTTTGAGGTCGCCACTAGTGTCGGTAGGGGCCTGGTGGATGGGAGGTCTCTAGTGGCACTATTTCAAGGGTAGCAAGGGAGTTTCTTTTGAAGGGGGAAAGAGGGATAGGGCAGAGAGGCCCCCGCAAAGAGGAAGATGGGGCTAAAAGATAGTTGATTATTCAAGTTAGCCCTACAAGAATAAGCAGGGGTTAGTCGTCCATTCAATTCAATGGCAACTGCTTGATCACCAGCAGTGGGAAGTGGTGAATCATGGAAGAATGGAAGGGGAATGGAAAACCTCGATTGATTAGTTGGGTGGGAGGGCCCCTATTATTCTAGGGGAATTTAGAACTTGCTTATTCATTATTCTAGCAGGCTAAGGCGAATGGGTCAAAAAAATGAACAAGTTGAAACATTGGGGGTGGGTGGGAAGATATAGTTGGGAAGTGGTTGTCTGCCTTCAAGTCACCTCTACCAGAACTAGCTTTCATTCGAGACCCTCTATCCACTTGATTGAGGATTGGTTCTGCCAGCCACAATAAGTATCATTCTTGCTTCCAAATAAGAATCCATTCAAGCGACCCCAAGCCCCTCTATCGGAGAAGGCCAAGACCTAATCGATTCTATCTCCAATCAAGATTCATCATCAAAATGCTAGGAACTAGAACTATTCTAGTAGCGGGGTGTGTGGGTGGATAGCCGAAGTGGTGGCAGGCTGATGCCATGTTGAGGGTTTCTATCTTGCGGGAGGGTATAT
This sequence comes from Sequoiadendron giganteum, assembly GCA_007115665.2. Taxonomy (NCBI): domain Eukaryota; kingdom Viridiplantae; phylum Streptophyta; class Pinopsida; order Cupressales; family Cupressaceae; genus Sequoiadendron; species Sequoiadendron giganteum. The sequence goes on along the minus strand of CM021106.1, from coordinate 659,123,895 downwards.
TAATTGGTGGGAGGATATAGTGATTCCTGGGGGTTCTAAGAAAACCCTCGAGCCCTGCCAACTAATCTTCAATTAGAATGGGGGGTGGGGGGTGGTTGGTAGCAACTTCAACTGGCGTTGAATAGTAGGGGCCTCCCACCCACCCCAATTGGAAGAAACCAGGAACTGTACTTGAACTAGCCACTGCAGAACTGGACTTGATATAGTTACTGTACTTGCTATTGGACTTCCACCAGCTATTGCACTTGATATGAGAAGAGATGCAGTCTAACTGCCCACCGGGGTTGAAAAGAAGGGCAAAATTGGGAGAAGAAGTTCCAACTAAGAGGTGGGATAGCAACTCGGCCCAACCAGAATAGGATTTGGAACTACTCAGCCAAAGGCAGTCGGCCATATTGGCAACTACTATAGCGCTGCCGAAGGCAGTCCAAAAAACCCCACCAGCCCCCCCTTCTTAGAGATAGATTATAGAAGACGGGAGGCCTAGTAGATTCTAGTGAGTTGGCTTGGGTCAGTCCCAAAGGGAAAGTAGGTGCCCTGGTGAATTGTAGGGGGTGGGTGGGAGGGAGTTATAGGTTATGGTAGATTCTAGTTAGTTGGCCTCCCAAGGCATGCCTTTGGCAGCCGACCATATTGGAAACTACTATAGCGGGTGGGGTTGGTCCCCGGGGTTGGACCGACCTATTCGCCTATAACCCCACCAAGCCCCCTTCATTAATTAGCCTACTAGAATAAGGAGGTAGATTCTATTTGCGGGAGATAGGTGGGGCCTTAGGTCTCGAAAGGCTGGCATTCCCAACCTGTGCTTCGCGACCGACTTATTCACCTCTGCCTTAACCCCATCGGGTGGGTGGGAACTCTAGTGGAGGTAGATTCTATTTGCAGGAGATAGGTGGGGCCTTAAACTGTGAAGCGCGAGAAAGGAGCCCTGAGCAGTCGCGAAGCATTGGGTGGTGGGGTAATTAATCAACCAACCCCACCAAAGGCTCCAACCCCACCGACCAAAGGTGAGTATGGTCGGTGGGATTGGAATACTTTGGTCGGTGGGGTTGGCGAATATGGTTAGTGGCATCCATGTTGGGTGGGGATTAATAGTGGTGGCTGGGAGGTTAAGTCTTGGGATATGCTTCTTTCCCCCATAACTATAATGAAGCACCCGCCTGCCCTGCGCTTCACCATTCCCGACCTGAGGCTACTCTATATCCTCCCACCCCCCAGAACCGGTGGCCAAGCCGAGAAAGCGAAGCGCATGGGGTGGAGGCAATTATTTGATTGGGGTGGGTGGGTGGAAATAGGGGTCAGGGCAACTTGCCTAAGGGGCTGGGTGGGAATAGAAGGTGCTCGGGTGGGAGGAAGATAAATATTGGTATATGTCGCCAACCCCACTTATGGTAGCTTATTCTAGTGGGTTGATTCATTTACTAATTAATTAAACCCCTACTATTCTAAGGAATCATCCTACTAAGAGAAGCCTACCAGCTACCCCCCACCCCCTACCCCCCATTCTAATTGAAGATTAGTTGAGGGGGGGCGGGGCGAGGGGGAATCAGCCGTTCCGGGCGGAAGGGCCCCTACTATAGTGGTTCTCTGGTAGTCGGGCCCTAAGACAGCCTTCGGTAACAAACCCCACCTGCTATAGTAGTTGCCAATATGGTCGGCTGCTGAAGGCATGCCTATGTAGGGTGGGAGTAATGAATCAGCCTGCTAGGATAAGTCTACCTTAGCCCCCCTTTGTTAGAGGAAGATTAGTTGAGGGGCCCTCCCACCTTGGGCCCCTCCCCAACCGAATAGTAGGGCTATGGTAGTCGGTAGATTCTAGTTAGTTGGCCAATGTGGTCAACTACCAAAGGTAGGAAACTCACTAGAATCTACCTCTAAGCAGGGGGGGCCTCCCAAGGTACCCCGGGAGCCATAGTACGGGGGTCGGTGGGGTTGGTCCCCAGGGTTGGACCAACCCATTCGTCTTTTTGTGGGAGGATATAAAGATATGCCTTTATGGGTGGTGGCGAAGCCTCGGTCAGTGGGGTTTTCCCCCATGGATAGTGGGGTCTTGGTACACCACCATCCGACTAGAGTTCAGTAGGGCTATTGGCCGACCTACCGACCTGACCTGAATCGGATTTTATATGTAACAGACCTCCTCTACAGAGAAACTAGAATCCCCATGTGGTGCATAGGGAAATCTAGTTCAACTATAGTTCAGGGGGGAGGGCCCCTACTATTCTAAGGGAGTTTCGACTGCTAATATAGTTCTCAAATTCCCTCCCACAATATGAGAAAGCCTACCCATAGTTGGCAATCGGTGAGGTGATTTGATCGATATGGTGAATCGGTGCTTCGATCAATCTGGTGAATCGGTGATTTGATACGGTGAGGCATAGTCTATTAGATATGTCACATCAACTCTGATATATGAGCAGTTGTTTATTCTTCAGTTCCAACTGGAGCGGAGTAGGCAAAGGCAACAAAAGCGACTTAAGCATCCAAGTAAACAACAGCTAAATCATAGGCAACCAGAGCAACGGGGAAGGCACTAAGGGGAACGTCAATTGCAAGTCATCGTGGCTCAATAAAGTGGGAAGGTTCTATTGAATCATAGTAAAGCTAAATGAGGGAGCTTAGCCCCTGCATAGGAACTATGATTCCCACATGAACACCTTGCATAAGGAGAACTTAGGTCAGACCTTAGTGTGATCCCCATATGGGTGAAACATCACCTCGCACAGTGTACCTTCCTTTTCAAGAGTCATAACCAGGTTCTCTTCATCCGGTTCCATACCGAGATTGATACCCTGCATCATAGCTAACTTTTGTCGATAGCTCCAATTCCAGTCCCATATCCATATGAAGTAAATGCGAATCTACTCCAAGCGTAGATCAATTACTAGCAAAGGCTATGACAACACCTAAGGCATTCATAGGAAGATGCATCACACCTTTGTTCGTGTCGGTGGGCACTATTCCCTGGCAATATTTATTGTGACACGAAGGGATAGATTCAATTAAAGGACGGATGGAGGACGGACTGAGCCATCTTGTGGAACCCGCTTTCAAGTTGTTCGATCCAATCGAAGTGCCTAGTTAGGAACAAGTGCCTATATATTCTATGAGCCCGACCCCTCCCCCTAACATTCTTAACGATAGGCCCCCCACCCGACCCATAGAATTTGAGGGTAATTCATCAGCTTGCTAGCCCTCCAACACTTCGCGCCCACCCTATAAGCCTTAGTTGGTGGGAGCCCCTACTATTTTAAACAGTTCCAGGAATAGATGGGAGAGTTAGTGATATCAATGTTAGTTGTCACCAGTCGAGTCATATCACGTATTCATCCAAGTCTATTACGTCGTATGTAGGGCGAGGCGACTCAACCGATTTCAGCAACCCTGTCTATATCATTAGGGTGGGTCATTCAGATTAACAACCGGTGCTCCTGGGGCGTATTCATGATCAAGGTTTGGGGCCCTAATTATAATGAGAGAGTGCGGAGAAGAGCATCAGCTATTCAGCTAGTTAGACTAGAGAGAAGAGATTGATCGAGCTATTAGAAACTGGTCACACCGGATCCGCTGCACCCATCTCCCCTCCATCCACCCCATCTATCCCCCATACATCGGGTATAGGTTGAGGGGTAGGGGTGCTCGATCCATAGACTAGACTACCAAATGGATCTCTCTATCTCGAGGGACGACCGGAAGGATTTCTCTATCTTGGGTAGGGACAAAGGGCACTCTCCAGATATATAGGGGAGGGTCCTTTCATATTGACTCCCTTATCTTCTAGAACTATAGTTTCCCACCCTGCAGGGTGGGGGGAATTAGAGTCAATTCTAGGGTGGGGGGTTAAAGCGGTAGTTGTCACTTCTCCCGCCCCGTCGCTGAGAAGCATAGATAGAGATAGGTGATCAATCGATTATGATTCACTAGAGAAAATGGTAGTTTAGGGATAGGTGCTCGACCGATAGGAAACTCATCCAGAAAACCTGGTACCCTCAAGTAAAGGAGTGGGAAGAGGCCAAGGGGGCTAGGACTATAGTTATTCCTTAGTCGAGTCGAGCCATAACCCATTGCTCATTCTTCAATCGAGCCCTAATTAGAGAATACTATAGACGACTCGACTATAGATAGTAGTTCAATGCCTACTATATCAGAAGAGAAGAGACAACTATAGATGACTGACTATACCTCGGGGGCCTCACCGAGAGATTCTTTTCATCACCGCTCGAAATTAATCAGCTTGCTATAATACTCGATGAATAGCTTCTAAATGAAATGATTGAAAGTAAGTGTGGGTTGAGCCCTTCATCGGAACTATCTTAATAATTCCCCCCCACCTAAGGCCCCTTAGAATAGTAGGGTGGGCAGTGGGGTCTGGGTGCGTGGGTGGGAAAATATAGCTATCTTCTGCCCACCCACCCCGAACTATTGCCTCCCAATGCAAGGTGGGGGGGAATTCTAGTCTGTAATAGTTCTGGGAGCTGGTGGGTGACCGCTATCTCCTCCCACCCACCTCGGGAGGGAGACAGCTAGACCAATGATGGACAATGAATGATGATCTGCTTGGGCCCTAAGTGATAGCTTCAGCGTTTGAATGAAAATGATGGGTCAGTGTACTTTCATCCTCACGGAACTATATTATTCCCCCCCACCCAATTCTCCTACTATTCTAAAGGGGGGTGGGAATGAAGAGTGTGTCTGACGATGCGGTTCCATGCTCCGATGTGAAGAAGGAAGAAGGAATAAGATTGAATGAAGGTCACCGGGTCGAACTCTTCTCCTTTCTCGAACAAAGAAGGCTTGAATGAAGGATGGAGGGATTGATGGGAGGGGGGACGGGAGAGATAAATCGATGTGCCAGACTGCCCTCCCATGGGTGGCCAACAATTGGAAATGGAACCACTCTACCTCTCCTCCTCCTTCCACGTCGACTCAATTGAGGGCCCACCACTTCCAGGTTGGTTCATCAGGAATAGAAAGTTCTTAATTAATTAGTGCCCTACAATTCTATGGATGTGCTTTCTAGTTCTCGCATAAGGTGGGAAGCAGGAATAGTGCTCCTGCTCGATCAAATAACTAAAGGATTGACTCAAACAGAGACTGGTTGACCCACCTAGATGCTCTGTCTTTGGTGAACCAATGGGTTAAGGATCCATTGGGTCTCCAACAACCTATGCTTCTCTCGCCCCCGAGACCCTTGGATATGGATCTGAGCGAAGAGGTACTGACCCGCCACTTAAGAGATCGAATGAATCTTTATAGATCAAGAGGTGATGGATCATTTTTTCTCCCCATCCCTCCCTCACTCTCACCTCTATCCCTTCGCTGCCCCTGCCCATGTCGTTCATGTCCCCGCGGTGGCTGGGACCAGGGAAGCGACTTTCCCATTCCTATCTTGATCCCTTTCTCGGCACTGGGAAAGGAAGAGCAGTAACTGGAAGGGACGCTATGAGGTACAAAGATGGGAGGGATGCCACATGCTCCTGCCCCTCTCACTGTTCCAGCCACCCATGCTTTTCCCCCACCCATACCGATGCTGGATCAACTCTTGAGGCCGCCTATCCATCATTGCTATTGAACAATCCCTTCTCATTGGTTGCTCAGCTATTGGGGTGGGTGGAAGAGCGGGTCTTGGGACTTCATGGACGGAATCCCTCCCACTAGAACCTATTCCCAACTAGCTATTTGATTCAATCCCGATCTAGAATGCTAATAATAGAAAATAGGGCAGTTGCCCAATCATCAAAGCCAATCGATTAGCCTCACCGCCCACTTCCCCTCCATTGTTGGTAGTTGTTGGATAGTCTGCCTAAACACTTCATCAATCTATACGCATGCCGATAATAGAAAAGAGGGGCGATTTTGCAGCAAGGATAGGAGTGGAATTTCTTTCAATACTTGTCGATTGGTTGGCTAGCCCCTCCTATGCCTCTCCATTAGCGGGAGAAGTATGGGACTCGACTGCTCACGATTTGTGACCCCACTATATCCACCCGGAACTAGAGTTCCCACCCCCCCAAATTCTAGCTGGGTAGGTGGGTGGAAGATAGGGGGCCCACCCATCTCAGCTTGCTAAGATCGAATTCTCGTTCCCCTACACGTTGTCTACCTCTTCGTGGATTGATCTATTCTTTGACTACTGGGTAGGACTCTCCCGCTTCTTCATAAGGTTCTTCATCCCATTCCGTAAGACGAGATGATGGATTCAAGCATTCCGTGCAACCAGGCATGAAAGGAAGGGTTGGAATGAGACCTGCACCACTGACCATATAGGAGGGAATGGGAGGAAGGAATATTGATCCGTTCAACTCGTGTGGGAGGGGGGGAGCCAGCGAGTGGAGAAAAGGATGGAAGGTTTGCATCGAGTGGTGGATATTCTGTACCGACTAGTCAAGGGGATGGATCCATTCCGTCATCAGCTGTCGAAGGAGATGAGCGATCCATTCCTTCCATGGAGGCTGGAGTAGCAGAAGGGAGAATTCATTGAGGTAGGCGGGAAACTGAACTAGATGGATGGGAGGGATGGATCGGGTGGAAAAGGAAGCGTTCCCAGTCAAATCATCAATCAACTGGGTAGGAAATCTAGGAATGATTGGAGCATGCCACTCGCCTGAACCCCCACTGGGCAGGAGATGAATTCAGTTCTTTCCCCTCCTTTCCTTTCGGCTTGGCTCATGGCTGACTTCCTTCGTCGGTTCAAAAGGCACAAACTAATCTTCTTTTTCAAACTAACATTCCCTCCCACTCAGAACTATCGAGTCCCTCCCACCCTAAAGTTGGCACCTGCCTTTATATCGATCTCTTTGAGAATCGACGCTCACAAATCGACAACTAGTTCCTTTCTCTCATGGTGGGTCAACCTCTCGTATCACATTCGGGTCAGATACAAAAAGTGGGTCAAGAGAGATGAGGCGAGGATCCCACCATAGGGAAGGCGAGGAAGGCGAGTTCTTTCAATCGGGAGGAGGAGATCTCATCATCAGTCAAGTGCTTCGGTTCCATCCACCCATGGGTCAATCAATCTATCTGGGGGCAACCACTTCCATTTATTGCAATGCAACACTTCATTGTGAGTCACCTCGCTCTTTGCATCTTTGGTCGGGTAATCGAACGGATAGGAGATCAAATCCCACCATCTGTTCGAGGAAGGTTCTCATCCTTGAATTCCTCTCCCCTCCCAACCGTTACCCTATATCCACCCACCAACCCAACCCAATCGAATGTCGCCAATTAGAAAGATTCATCTTCCTGGGGAACTATGATTCCCCCCTAGGCCCCTTAGAATAGTAGGGGGGATAGTGGGGTTGGGAATGTTACGTATAGAATCTTGTTTGGTGTTTGGTTTGGTTCTCTCTTGCGTTCCGGAAGCCCTGGATCCCTTGACTAGATTGGGCAGGTTCTGTAACTCATTTTGACCCGCCCCTACCCCACTAACCCCCCTACCCTACCCTTCGGGACCGACCTGAGGCCCCTAAGAATAGTAGGGCACCGACCTGAGGCCCCTTAGAATAGTAGGGGGGCTATCCTCCCACGAATAGAATCTACCTCCCTGAACAACAATAATCTACCAACTACCAAAGAAACCACTATGATTCCCCCCCACCCGGTGAACTCCCACCTACCTTGCTTCGAGACCGACCCATTCGCCTTATGGTCAGTGGGGTTTGCGGTCCCAAAGGGCACCCACCGACCTCCCTATTGCCACCCATCCTAAGGCCAATATGGTCGGTGGCATCAACCTTTAGCTAGTGCAGCCTCCCTATTGCCACCCACCCAATGGCGGGTGGGTCAGGAATTCTAGTCGGGCCCTTCTATTCTAAGCCTACCAGCTGCAGCCCCTCCCACCCCCTATTCTAATTGAGGAAGATCCCTACTATTCGGATGGGAAGGGGCCTAGGGGGGAATCATAGTTGGCACATATGGGTGGGCGCAAAGTGCTGGTAGTCAATAGATTCTAGTTAGTTGGGGAATGGGATGGTGGGGTTCGACCAACCCATTCATCTTTGGTCGGTGGGGTTTGTGGCCCCTTAGAATAGTAGGGGGTCGGTGGGGTTTTGTTGCCTACCTTCGGTAGCCAACCATATTGCAAACCCCACTTATGCTAGCAGGCTAATGCCATTTTCAACCCCACCTGCTATACTAGTTGCCAATATGGTCGGCTGCCGAAGGAATGAACTACTATAGCGGGTGGGAATGGCTAGTAGTTCTAGCAAGCTGATGAATTGATGAGGTAGATTCTAGTGAGTTGGCCCGGGTCGGTCTCGAAGTAGGGCGGGTGGGTGGAAATAAAGTTGTCCAACCCCACCATCCCATTCATAAACTCTATAGCCTCCCACGAATAGAATCGGGGGGGTCAAGTAGGTCCAACCCCACTGATGAACCCATTTGTCTTAGAGAAAAGAAGTGAAGCACTGGGTGGGAGGAGGAGGTAAAGCCCACCCCACATGAGTAGCGGGAATAGAGCTTAAGATTCCATCATTATTGTGTAGACGTACCTGCAGTTGGAAAGGCGTAGGCTGGAGTTTTTTTCGGGAAGGACTCATTAAACGAAGTGCTAATCTCCTGGAGGGTGGGGGGGAATTCTAGTTCCTCGAGGGTGGGAAAATAACTATTTCTGATTAGGGCCACCCACCCGGCTCATTCCTCCAATATAATGGATTGATCCACACTGGGCTATGATAAGAAGAACTCTCCACTCCTCCACGAGATGAATGTGAGGCCCCGGGTTGCGGCTATCCCTCCGAGTATGCCAGAAAAGGAGACCCCTTCCCCTTACTCCTTTCCGTTCAACTCTCTGGGAGATAGATTCCAGTTCGCTAGGTCTTGAAGCCTTCCAGTACAATTCCCCCCACCTCGGATTCGAGTTCCCACTTGGAGATCAATCACTTACTTTCCACCCACCCAGAACTATTGCTTCCCACCCACCCGTTATATTCAGCCGGTCCAATGCTTTCAAAATGGAAAGAATTCCTGTTACTCATATGAACGAAGTGAGGACGAGGGTATCCTTCCATGTTGTGTCTATGTTTTCTCCGTGTCAATCGGTGGTTAGGGGTGGGCCCAATCATAGCCGTGTTGTTACTCTTTCCCCATCACTATTATTATAGATTCCAAGAAAGCGCTTTTAGTTCAGTTCGGTAGAACGTAGGTCTCCAAAACCTGATGTCATGGGTTCGAATCCTACAAAGCGCGTTAACAGTAGTTCATCTCTATCTATGGAACTATCCATCCTCTATCTATCTATCTATCTATTAAGAAGATATCTTCAACCATTCACCCCTACTATTCTAAGGCGATTGATAGGAGCTACCGCCCCTCACTCACCGATCGATAAGGGACAAGAATCGAACCTCTAGTCTTTGGGTCATGGGCTGCCTGACGATTCAATCAATTACTCCGCTAAGTACTATATTAAAGGAGATCGATAGGGAATTACTCTTCGCTTCTTCCCACCCGCTCTTAAGATATAAAGGTTGACTTGCCTCTCTCCCAACCCACTCGCAAAGAATTCAAAGCGACCCCCAGTCGGAGCTGGGAACCAACCGCTTGTGCTTCGCGATCGACCCCCTACTACTCTAAGGGGCCTTAGGGGCCCTCCCACCTGAGAAAGGGCGAGTGCTCTTCCTCTCCCCCCTCCCTCGACCTAGACCTATCGATCGGCCGACACTCGAGAAGTGGGCTATTACCCCACTAAAACCCGCTCCCTCGCAGACGGAACTGACCTGACGATCTTGTTCATCAAGACTCGACCACAACAATAGTAGTCGGGGCCCCTACCCCACCCCTACTCACCAAGAGACTCGACTGACGAACTACCCCATAGAATAGTAGGGGTAAGGCCAAATGGTCAGTGCTGAAGGCATAGTCAATTAATTCAGGATTCATTAACCTGCTAGAGTAAGAGCTAGAATACACTAGAATAAGGTGGGAGGGAATTATAGCTGGGTGGGGGGTTATGTTCGACATTCCCACCCAGCGCTTTGTGACCGACCTGAGGCCCCTTAGAATAGTAGGGGGGGCTATCCTCCCACTAATAGAATCTACCTCCCTGAACAACAATAATATACCGATGGCCCCTTGTGCTTCGCACCCGCCCTATATTCCTCAGGGCCCGACCCACCAACCCCCTACAATTCTAAGGGCTCCCACCCGCCCTTCGGGACCTGAGGCTAATATGGTCGGCTGCCTTCAGCAGGCCAACTCACTATAATCTACTGACTGCCAGCTGCATCCCCCACCCCCCATTCTAATTGAAGATTAGTTCTATGATTCCCCCCCGGGCCCCTCCCCAGCTAAATAGTAGGGATCTTCCTCAATTAGAATGGGGGGTGGGAGGGGACGTGGCTGGTAGGCTTAGAATAGCAGGTTGATTCCTTTGTCGGCCTCCCACCTTCTAGAATCTACCTTACACCCCCTACCCTACCCCCCGCCCCCTGGCCCCCTACAATTCGCCAAGGTAGGGGGCCAGGGGGCGGGGGCATGAGGTAGATTCTAGAAGTGGGAGATATAGTTCAGGGAGGTAGATTATATCCGTGGGAGGCCGCCCCTATTGCCACCCACCCCTGGGCGGATATGGTCGGTCCCGAAGGGCGAGTGGGAGACCGACCATATTGGCCTTAGGTTAGGTTGGGCCGAAAGCGGATGGGTGGGTTCATTCACTCTTGGAGGAGTGGCTCCTCTGTTTGGGTGCTCTTTCTTGGAGTGGTTCCTCCGGTTCATCGGGGGTAGCTCTTTTTGGATTAGTGGTGGGTGAGAGGGAGGTTCCTCGTCTGCTCTCTTTGGGGTTGTCCTTCAGTCGTACCATCTATAGAATAGATTTGATTACCATTTATAGATCTATAGAATAGATTCGATGGGTAATAGGCTTCGAGCTTCATTGATTATATACGTAATAGGCTTGGAGTAGAATAGATTTGATAGATAGCTTTGAGCTTCATCGATTAGCCAATAGGCTTGGAGCTTCATCTATGACATAGTAGACTATTACTATTATAGGTGCTGGAAGAATTCTTAACCGTTAACCAGAGCAACAATCTCTTCCCACCCAAGGCCTATCCCAACTAAAATCTACCTCGTCAATTAATCAGTCTGCTAGAACTATAGAGAGGGGGGGTGGAGGGGGGGGCCTCCCACTTCTAGAATCTACCGGCGAATGGGTCAGAAAAAATGAGTGAATTAATATTCTTCTAGCGAGTTAATTAATCTACTATTAGCCCTTTAGAATAGTAAGGGGCTAGAATAAGCTATAGTTCCCACCCAAGATTAATGTCGCTTGCTAGCCCCTTAAGTGCGTCATGCCCACCCTATAGGCCTTAGTTGAGAATTTTTCTGATCCATTCGCCTTAGCCTGCTAGCATAAGTGGGGTTTGTGGGTGGGAGCCTAAACTAGCAGTCGGGGAGGTAGATTAGTTTCAAGTGCTCGTGGAGATGGAAGGAGAAGTCTTGGGCCTGCCAGATAGGAAAAGAGGGGCCTCTCTGGGATAACAACGATCAAAGCTCCACTTGCTCAAAGTGCCTCTCCTAACAATAAGTATGTCGAGTGCCAGCCGAACCGCAAAGAAAGTTGGAAAGTCGGTACCATCCATTCTCTTCTGTCACCATTGATAGTGTTGCTTTGTCAGATGCTTAGCAATATATGTTGGGTGGGAAGGCAGGAAGGCCATATAAGGCAGTAGATTCTAGTAGCCGTAATATGATATGGTGCATTGGAGCTAAGTCAGACTAGGATCCCTCTCCACCGGGTTATCGCCAGCACTCGTGGGTAGATCACTCGTTGGATCAATCTTCAGAAGGAAGCTTTCATTGATCATGCTAATTCAATGCAAGGGGTGGGACAACTAGAATCCCCACCCAACCTTATTCTAGCGTGTGTGGGGTTGGGTGGGGGCTAAATTTGCCATTTATTCTAGCAACTATAATGCTGGCCCTCCCCCCTACTCTAGCAAGCGGATTAATGAACGTGTGTGGGGTTGGGTGGGGGCTAAAGGGATGAACAGATTAATGAAAGGCTGATTAATTAAGAATTCTAGTTCTAGCCTTTTTCTATAAGTGGAGGCTATTGATATTGCCACTTGTCTTCCTACATCAGGCATAGTCTCTCTTTATACAAGGAGTTGATTGATTCGGATAATCGGAGAAAAGGGTTGTTCCCCTCTGCACCCTCTCTCTCACTTGATCCATGAACTGAACTTCGTTCAGATTACGGTCTTCCCATTTAGAAGACTTTGAATCCTTTCTTTGATAGGGAGGAGAGCCGGATGAACTATTCTTATTCCCATTGGCTAGGGAGAACAGATAAAACTCCTAGCTATGGATTTGTAGGAGTCCCCTCCCCAGTCCCTCACTCACCCTTCCGTCACGATCCCCTACTATAGATAGGCCTCCTGATCTCACAACCTGAGGACTCCTTTGTCCCACAATTACCTGTGTCAATCATTTCGTCAATCATTGTAGACATACCTACAATAGTGGAGCCCTACTATCTATAGGTGTAGGCGGGCACCTCGATGTCGACACCTATTGAGATCTCTTGGATCAATCCATCTCACTCGAAATGGGGCTAGACAACGGGGTGGGTGCGAGGGCCCCTACAACGGTTATCGGGCATAATTTGGTGGGGGGTAAGGGTATGCCAAATTCTATACGTAACATGCCAACTATCAATTAAGTTGTGGGCAAGCCCCCCCTCTTTCTATGATTAGTTGTCGGGGGGTTGATTATATATGTAACATGCCTATCTGTTGAACTATAGGCGGCAACTATCTCCTCCTCCCACCCCTTGCTAAATAGTAGGGATCTATCGACTAGCCTATAGAATGGTAGGGGCCAACTTTCTCCCATAGAATTTCCCTAATAATGCCCTACAACTCTATGGGAATAACCCCTCCAATAATAGTTGTAAGCATGTTACGTATAGAATCTTAGGCAATAAACTCTAGAAATTTCTGCCCTCATATCAAAGAAAGGTGTTAACTCATTTCTCGAGTGGTAGCTAGCGAGCATGCTTTCATTTGATAAAGGTGCCACCGTCCATCCCTCACCCCCGGATGCCAACCTTGCTCCACCCTCGGTTACACCCTCTAGCCACAGTCTGAGGATCCGACAAGGCCTACTATTCTCTGGGGTTTAACTGGAGTTCACTGACCATATTGGCCAACCCCACTGTCCATGCCCTTCGGGACCGTCCATAAGGCGCCCTTAGAATAGTAAGGGGGTCGGTCCCAAAGGGCATGGTCGGTCCAACCCCACTGTCCCATTCACTTTAGAGCATGGTCAGTCCAACCCCAGGGATCAACCCCACCGACCCCCCTACTATGGTTCTCAGGGCGCCTTGGGAGGCCCCCCTGCTTAGAGGTAGATTCTAGTGAGTTGCCTGCATTCGGTAGCCGACCCCCCTACTATGGAAAAGGGGCAACTACTATAGCGAGTGACGAAGGCTGCCAACTCACTAGAATCGGGTGGGAGGGAATTTTAGCTTAAAGAATGTGCCGCCCCATACAACTAGAATCGTTTGACTCTCCATCAGTAACAATTACAACCTTCCCTGTTGAATCGGAAGGTAACGTTGGTGGCTGGCCTAACATGAATTCTTGACTCGGCCAAAAGGATGTTGGAGACTATCTTCCCTTCCCTTCCCTCAGGTTCGGAGTCCCGGGGTTGGGTGGGATAGAAAGATGGGGATGTTGGATTGTTCGGAAGAAAGGTTACCCGACCACCCAGAAAACAATATTGATTGTTCGGCTCTGATAACTAGAAAGTGAGGATGGCCAACATGGATTATGGCTCTAGTCAAGCCCAACTATATGGATTATGGCTCCAATAAAGCCCTAGTTGGGAGTAGGAGAAAGAAGGAAGGTTCCGGCGAGAAAGGAAGGCAAGCTCTTCTGAGGGATAGCGGCAAACAAACACTTTCTCCCGACCTAACTCTATTGGCTAGCCCTCCTATAGTGGTAAGGATCAACCTTTCTCGGGTGGGGTGGGAGATGGAGACTATACCCCCGGTGGGTAATGGAGTCCAAATGCCCTTAGAATAGTAGGGGAACCATAATAGCTCTCAGTTGGACCATCCAAAGTGAGTGAAGGAAGGATGGTTGTCCAGTTGCTATCTAGCCATCCTTTGTTAATCGCCACCGGACCATCCTTTCTTCTAGCCAGTCGAGACTTCCATCCATCCTAAGGCCAATATGGTCAAAATTGAGTGCCTTTAGGGCATATTATTCTTTCATGAGTGCATTCCCAGAAGAATCTAATAATAGGGCTCCTATTGGTTGAGATGACCAACCGGCGGTGAGGTACCCTGGGAACTAGCCTTAGAATAGTAGGGGCCCCCCACCCAGAACTAGACCACATAGAATTGTAGGGGCCTCCCACCCATAGAAGAGGCCTCCTATTGGTTGAGATGACCAACCGGCGGTGAGGTACCCTGGTAACTAGCCTTAGAATAGTAGGGGCCCCCCACCCAGAACTAGACCACATAGAATTGTAGGGGCCTCCCACCCATAGAAGAGGCCTCCCACCCACCCCCTTTACCCCCCCTTCAGATTCTTGTAGGGGCCATAGAATAGTAGGGTCCACCCAACAATAATCTAATAATAGGGCTCCCACCAGGGGTGGGTAGGAGGATATAGGGATTGCTTCCCACCCACTAAAGTTCCCGGCACTATAGCTACCCGGGCTTCGAATAGTAGGGGCCCCCACCAAGCAGGGTGGGAGGCCCCTACTATTCTAAGGCTAGTTCTGGGGCAGCAGGGTGGGAAGATATAGTTGGTGGGTGGGAGGAAGATGGGACCGAGAAAGGCGACTAGTTCGATAGCCAAGCAATGCCCTATCCCTATCCCTTCTAACTAACTTGTTGAAACTATAATGGAGCCCCATGGATTAAGTAGTTCTATTATTGTTTTCAAGAAAATGATAGTTGCCTCCCGCCCTTCGGGACCTAAGGCCAATATGGTCGGCTGTCGAAGGCAGGCCTTATGGTCAGTGGGGTAAAGTGAATAGGTCGGTGGGGTTTTGTTACGTATAGAATCTGGAAATAAAGATTACCAACTAAACTATATTCCCCCTCACTCTGGCAACTCATCTTCCTCTAAACAGGGGGGGCGGCTAACTATAATTCTATGGGGGGTCAGTTCACCAGTCATATGAGCGACTCTAATGATCGACGTGCTGGTAGGCCCGATCTATTAAGTTGAAGGGCCCCAGGTCACTTTCACAGTCATATGAGCCAAATGAATGATCAACGTTAGCTAGGGTTAGGAAGGCCCGCCCAATTCTATGGGCCCTACAATTCTATGGGGGGGTCACTTCACCAGTCATATGAACCAAACGAATGATTGACTAATCCTATTAATCCCTCTCACCCGGGTTAGGAAGGGCCCCTACTATTCTATGGAGTTGGGTCACTTTTGACCCCATGTCCACGAGAAAAATGATCCCTGCCATCAATGGCCCAAACCTAGCGAAGGAAGGGTCACTTTTGACCCCATGCCCGTGATCAAGTGATCCCCTTCACATAGTAGGGGATTAGTTCCGTCATTTACTTTGTAAGGTTTCGTCATGTCATATTTCGTCCTACTCTTACGTCGAGGTCGCAAACAACCATTAGAATAAGGGTAATACGAGTTTTTAGAATAGTAGGGGAACCGAGGCCCCCTACCAATTATATGGCCCTAGTCTAAAGGTGGGGCCAATAAGAGTTTGGCAGGTGCCCCCAGGGAATTAATAGCCACCGAAATGACAGTCGAGATCAACAATAGGACCGGGATTATTACCGCGAGTCCAAGTTGCTGCTGATTTAGGGGGGGTTGGTTCCCTCCCACAGTGGTCGTCGGCCCCGCCGCCAATTCTAGGGGTCCTCGAATCCATCAATTTCGGTGTTTGGCTGGAGAGGAGAAAGAACATCGAATTCCACCTCCGACCCAAATACTTCCCAACCCCACCCAAAGAAGAATTCCCGAAAGAGGGCGAATATCTTGCTATAGTTGAGGTACTCGGCTAGAGAAAAAATCCCCAATGAGAGGAGGTCGGGTTGGCGCCTTTCAATTGAACTGGTTTTCCAGCCCCCCACCACGTTTGCTGAAGGAAAAGGAGGACAAGAAGGATTGGAAGAAGAAGCTCTCCTCCTTGAAAAAATTGAGGTGTTGCTATGCTCTCCCTTGTATCCCCCAGACTTGTACTCCCCCCTATACCTTGATTTCCCCCCAGTAGACTTGGACTTGGGGTTTTTTTTGGTCTTCCTCGGCGGGGAAGGATAGCCAGAAGTAATAGTGGTGACGTCGACATCATCTCAGAATTCATTCTAATTCCCTACTACTGTTTGAAATCCTAGGGCTCCCCCCTCCCCGAAAAATAAGGCCCTCGGATTGGACTATAGTTGTGAAGCGATCGAGTGGCCCTACTATAATTATAGTAGCGGGGTGGGGGCCCCACGCCCTCTCCTTTCTTGGCCCCCCTGCCCCATTCCCCCTCGCCACAATTCCCTCCCATCCTGCATGCAGGGCTACCCCAACACTCAACTAAACTGTCCTGCGCTTCGCCATTCTCGGGCCCCCCTTATTCTAGCTTATTCTAGCTTAGGATTAATGCCACTTGCTAAACCCCACTTATGCTAGCAGGCTAATGAATTCAACCCCACCCGCTATAGTAGTTGCCAATATGGTCGGCTACCGAAGGCATGCCTTGGGTGGGAGCCCTGGCCCCCTGCACCCTGGCCCCCTACAATTGGCGAATTGTAGGGGGCTAGGGGACGGGGGCCAGGGGGAGGGGGCATGAGGTAGATTATAGAAGTCGAAGCCCCCCCTGTAGGGAGGTAGATTATTGTTGATACGTCTTAGGGAAAGTAGCTGGACATTAATAACCGGATGAACCTAACCCCACCGACCCATTCGCCAACTAACTAGAATCGGGGCGGCCTCCCACTTCTATAATCTACCTCTAAGCAAGGGGGGCCAGGTCGGTCCCGAAACAAACCCTACCGACCACCCTACTATGGCAAAGGGGCCTTGGGTGGGAGGGAACTATAGGGGACCCTCGGATGGAGTGTCTGATATTGGGATGGAGCGTAACTCATTGTTATTGTTTTCCATCCTCTGCTCTAATATTGTTATTGTTCTAGCGGTTGGCCTAACTCACTATAGTTTGTGGGCTAACTTCCTCTGTGGGCTGGCAGGGTGGGGGGAAATTTGAGTCGAAGGGCCATCCATGCAGTGGTGCCTAGGTAGATTAGTTCCTGCTCTCCCTCCATTCATCCATGTTACGTAGATAGTCCACACCATCAACTTATATACGTGATAGCCACCCCTGCAGGAGGTAGATGTTGTTGATTCCTAACTAACCTGTCCTGCACTTCGCCATTCCCGGGCCCCACACTATAGTAGTTGCCATATGGTCAGTGCTAAAGGCATAGCATGCTTTCCCTAAGACAAATGGGCCAGTGGGGTTGAGCAAGTGGCATTAATCCTAAGGAGGTAGATTATAGAAGTGGGAGGATAGCCGATACGCCTAACTCTATAGCCTCCCACCCCTCGCCCCCCCCTCGAAATTGATTGCCTCCCACCCTACATTGGCAGACCCCACCAACCATATTCGCCTTATGGTCGATCCTCTCACCCCATCGACAAAAGGTGAATGGGCCGGTCCCGAAGGGTTGGGTGGGAGGCAACCCCTGGTAGTCCCCCCACCCAAGGCCCCTTTGCCATAGTAGGGTGGTCGGTGGGGTTGGTTTCAGCCCCCCACCCAGGAGGTAGATTCTATTCGCGGGAGATATAGCGCTCTAAGGCACATATGGTCGGTGGCGCAGCCACAGGTCGGTGGGGTTGCCTGCACGGTTGGATCGATCGGTTGAACGAATAAAGGCAATCCTTCTAGCCTACTATTCTAAGGCCCTTCCTTCCATAGATAGTAGTTATTGTTAACTCGTTACTCCCTTCCTCCCATCCTACCCATACACGAGAGTTAACACCCTCAATCTCAACTAAGTGGCGCAACCACCTTCTCTCCTCATGCGAACACCACCCCGAAAACGAGGGAGAACAATCCAACATCCAGAAGGACTACCTGCCGAGGGAAGTGGGAAAGCATGGGCAATTGAGATATCTTAACTAGCGAGATCTCCCCGGACTAGGAGAGCTAGCAGAGCTGTTACCGTTTCTTGATCTCCCCACTATCCTGTATCCTCCCACCGTTCAGGGGTGAAGGGAGAAGAAGTAGGAAAGCTATTTCTCGAAGTTCACTTTCTACCGCAGCAGGGTGTTCATGGGGAGGAAGGATCTATTACTAAACTCGTTAATCAAGTGACCAAATAGAACTATTAGTAGGAGCACCTCTTCCTTCCGAGTAGGAGCCCAAGCATCTTCCTTCCAGCATCTTTCTCGAAAGTGAGCAGGGGGGGACCAATCTGAACTTCACAATCCAATTGGATGGACAAAGCAAGCCCTTGACCAACCGGGTTCGTTCTCTTCCCGTCCCATCCTCTCTCTTCCCATGTGCGGATTAGATGGATCGACCTTCCGGAGCTAGATTAGTTGAATGGGTGGTAATTAATTAACCTGCTATACTACGAGAAATCTAGTTGGGATGGAGCGTTGATGTTCTCGAAAGCAGCGATAAGTTCCTTCCCTCACTCAAATGGATAGAATACGTTCAAGCAGTGAGAACCAAAGAGTCACAGGGAAAGAGAAAGTTCTAGTTGCATCGACACAAAAGCATGGGCCAGAGGGAGCAACAACTATAGGAGAACTCTCTCACCTACAACAGGTTCAAGGAGATGAGAACCATCCTAACTATTTATCCATCCGTTGGCATTTGTTTAGCTTCCTTCTGGAAATTAATTTGTTAACTTTTGTCTTCTCAGTGGGGGATGGAGCACCACCGGTTGAACTATCCCTCGCATTGGGAGTGATCATCCAACAAACGGTCTTGAGTTATCCAACCCGTGCATGCATGCAGGGGTGAAGCTATTAGCAGGACAGAAAGCCTTCCCTAAGTAACCCACTTATGTTAGCTTATACTAGCAAGCGCATTAATGAACGACATTAATTAACCCCCCTGCCATTAATGTACGCCTGCTTTCTAGAACTACTGGATTAATGCCACTTGCTAACCCCACCGACCATAAGGCCCCTTAGAATAGTAGGGTGGGGTCGGTCCAACCCCACCATCCCATTCATCTTAGGGCAGGGAAAGGCAAGTGGCATTAATCCTAAGGAGGATAGTCATTATCACTTCATTCAATGAGTAAAGGAAGCTGCTCATTTCTCATAATTCAAGAAAGAGTCGGGGTATCACGTAGATAGATGGTGGCATCACTAATCTATATGTTATACAACTTAATTCTCCCCCACCACTTTATAGGGAATATTCTTGAACTCTAGTCAGTAGTGATTTCAATTCAGTCAATTGGTGGGCCCCTACTCGGCTAATGGGGAGCTATATTCGATGGTGGGCATTGCCCTGCCCTTCGGGTTCACCGGGGCCCACCCACCCTCTATAGTTTAGCTTATTCGCCGCATGCGGCATTAATTAAGAGGTAGATTCTATTCGTGGGAGGCCAAAAGAAGTCGCCACCCACATGAACTGCATAGGCGTGCCTTCGGCACCCGCTATAGTAGTTGCCTCTTTGCCATAGTAGGGGGGTCGGCTGTCGAAGGCAGGCCTTACCAGTGGGGTGAGACGAATAGGGTGGTCCCGAAGGCGTATATAATCAACTATAGTCGTGCGATCGATGGGAGCAATGACACTAGATAGTGCACTCTCCCATACCATCGGATTGGAGATGAAAGGCACCAGGGGTACCCTTTCATCTAGATGTTATACCACTCTTCACGCAAACAGGCTTTAGTCGTTTAGTTAGTTAGTTAGCCTTAGAATAGTAGGGGTAGGGGGAATCACTAGATTGTTCTCTGCAACGGATTCCACCAAGGCCCGAGAGCCAACTCGATAAGTTGGAGTTGCTCTGCTCAGTTCGGATGCCCCCCCTTGACTCGCCTAATGGCGGTCACCTCAGTTCCATTCTCTACAACTCGAGGGTGCCACGCCCCCCACCCCTCTCCCTTATGGGGTTGATAGTCGTCCCGTGCATGCATTATTCCAGTTCAATGATGCCAAGATAGAGGTAGGGCGGCCCCCCCCCAGCTATCTCCAAGGGTAATTTGGACCCCCGATGAAGGTTCTAATCGGCCCCCTTCAGGGCGGCCCTAACCTATAGATCTTCATTAGCTTTGGTTGGGTGCCCTACCCCAGCTATAGTATAGAAGGTTGGGCTTGGCAGTTAGGGTGGGCGGAAGCCCCTATCTATATCTGGACCAAGCGGGTTCCCGTGCCTATCCGGCAACTCAACTATACTCTAGTCGGGCCCTATCCTCACCTGAACTCCTACCTATAAGATGAGGGAAAACCTCTATAGTGGGGGAACTTTCAACCACCCTCATGATATAACCCACTTTTTGCCCTGAAATCCCCCTCACCTAGATTCTATACGTCACATGCCCATGGGTGGTTAAGTGATATCAATCATGTTACGTATAGAATCGGATCATACCATTGTCATTGGCCTAACTAAAGATGATGATCGATTAGGCCTTGGAGATAGGGAAAATAAAGCAATGATGTCCAACATCTCTAGCCTCACTACTAACTCTCTCAGGTTTACGGGTTGTACTTCTCTCCTTGAGACACTTCTCTCCGAAGACATTTTATGAAGCGGTGCTTGGGGCAGAGTCGTACATCACTCCCACATCGTGGGGCTGGGGAGAGTACACAGTTAAACATTGTGGCGTGTATCCTATAGTGGCCCTCCTCTAGGAGCGGAAAGTCCCTTAGACCCAATGTGCACGTTGGGGGAGGGGATCCCAACTAGTTGTCAAGTGTAGGGGTTATACCCTATCCCTCATCGTAGGGTCAACCCCTCGAATCTGATAGGGATAGGAGTGAGATAACATAGACGTGATGGAAAGTCCGTAGATGGTGGGCATCCTGTAGTATATCCCTTCTGAGGACACATAGGTCGGCTAGAAGCATATGACCGCCAGTGATAAATTGTGTCACCGCCATCTGGAGCGAATCGAACAACTTTTTCCATAGGGAGGGCGAAATTAACCCCCGTGAAACGAGCTAGGGTTTGGTCGGGCTTCGGCAATCCAATTAATCCCCGTGAAACGGGCTAGGGTTGGGTCGTCGGCCGGAAAGAGCCCGGGCCAATGGGTTGACATGAGAGTGTCAAGTTTGAAGCAAGCATTGGGGCCTGGGTGAGTGTCATCTCACCCAAGGCGGATAGTATTTCAGTAACGCTAGATTGCCCGTATATGGGTGGCAACCTCTGTTCTTGAGACCGTTACCCATCATCAACCCAACTATAGAGGGTCGTCGTTCAATCCGATAACTATCTCCCACTGGGGCCTATAAGGAATGAAAGGATGATGGGAACATACCCATCCTAGAAAGGGCACATGTAGGATAATGTCTACTGCTAAACACACATTGAGTTGACCCTGAGGAGTGGGTAGCTACAATTTTGGGCCCCTTGGTTGGAAAGTGGGCGTGGCCGCTGACCACAAGGAATAGGTCAGTGCGATACCCTGTGGGACCATCAAAGGGGGACATAGGGAACAACCCATGTCATTGAACACCTCTAACTGGTGTCTTTTCCTACGATGGCTATAGAAACCCAGCTACTTTTTCTCAACCGCATCGGGTGGGCTCCCACACACCGAGTGGCGAACGCCCCACACCCCATAGCTGAGGAGAAGGGCCACCCGAAATGGCGTAGTTCAGAGGGCTAGAAACCACTACCTAACGGTAAGCAGGTGATGGTAAAAGGCCTAGTTCCTCTAGCGCTTGCTTTGTCTTTTTCTTCGCATGTGAGTATCGGTCGACACTATCCGATTGGAAAGAGGCCTAGTTGCCTTTGCTCGGATAGTGAGTCCAATCGACCTCATGGCCCACAACCTGACCAAGGATTCATAGAGTTTATCTAGAATCGACAAAGGGGTTGGGAGGAAGGGAGGCTGTGTGCAGTTTGGCGGGAGGAGGTCAAGACCCGCCAAAGCAGGTAAAGGTACAAAGAATACTTTCACCTAATGTGGGATCATATAGTACGACCGAAATTTCTAGCTACAACTTCTCGGGGAGGAATTACACCACATCCCATCGTGAGGGGCAGCCCTCGAGCTTCAATGGCCCGGAGGGTTAGCACTCCTTGGGCTTTAGTAAGTTCTCAAGATGGCCTTTCCCTTTCGTTATGCCCTCTGGTCTTATTTGGGGGTAAGGGGAAGATAACGTCCTGAGGCAGAGTAACTAGTCTTCCGCCAGGAATAGTTTCGTACATGGGCTTGCCATAACCACCATTCGTTGCTTAGCACCCAATCTATCGGGGATTGCAAAACTATAGAAAAATACGTTCCATCACGAGCTGTTGTTCGAATGGGTACAGTGCCAGCTTTGCTTCTGAAGAACAGTCGATAGACTTATTATGGTCAAGGGATTGAACAGTAGAAGGAAGATCAAAGCCGGTGCGGCGGTTCATTCCAAGGCTAGGCCAGGGGCAGCTCACTATTGGGGCCAGCCCCTCAGCCCGATACACCCCAACCTAATAAGGGGGGTATTGATAAGGCCGAGGCAATTATCCAACCACCTTTGTCATCAACCCACAATCAGTGCTAGGAGGAGAGGAAGTCTGAGTGGTGATAGGTTTGTTCTTATAGTTATAGTTAGTGGGGGTAAAGTGAGTGATCCTTCAACTGGCTCTCCTGCTAGAAGTCTATCCACTACCAATCCCCACTCGACTTTCCTTCTCCCCATAACTGTACTAGTGCCCGGCGAGGGTGGCTTTCCACCAACCCCAGCTTTCGACGCCCTTACATCTATTACCCTTCCCACTTCAGATCCGCTTCTTCCATCCCACTGACTTTCCAGTACCAACCATCCCATTCCACTACCAAGCAGTTAAGGCTAACCTTCAATCCATTTGACCATCCTGAACTACCCAACTACACTATCCACCCACCCAACTCAACTATCCAACCAACCTTAACTGCTCCTGACTCCACCCACCCATAACTCTACCGACTAACCTGTAGTGAGCTTTGCTCACTCCATTCTAACACTCATTTGGGCGACGCAGCTACCCGAATAGAATACTAAGTGAATGTCCATAAAGTCAGGGCTCCTCCCTGGTGATGGGGCCCCACCAAGCTTACCTCGACCCTCCAACTTCGCCGCCCTCCCGTGAGCAGTGTCGAGGTCCCCACAAAAGAGAGAAGGCGAAAAGAAAGAGCTAGAGTGGGTCGTCTGGATAAAACCCAATGCTAGCTATTTGCTTTCCATCTTAACTCAATTAGTGTCTCTTCTATTGGGTCCGTTTACAGCCGGTATGGTCGCCATGAGCAGTGTGGGCCTTGCCGACAAATGATAGCTGAGCAAGGAGGCCGATGTAGGACTATCCCAAGTAGGGGGTTGCCTTTCCAAGGGAGTCGTGTTCTCCCTACATCTAAAGATAAGGAAGGAGTCAAACCTTCACTCCCTCTTATCGAGGGAGGCCACTTGGTGAATCTAGAATAAGAATTAGGTCAGTTGGGGCAATAAAGAAATAATCTCTTGGTCGGTGGGGTCAACCGAATAGGTTAGTGGGATTGGCCAATAAAGAAATGAATGTTCTTTTGGTGGGGTTGGCCACTTAGTCCCACCTTCCTCCACTTCCTTCCACCTAATCCTACGACCTAGTCCCCTTAGGGCCGGTCGGTCATAAAGAGAAAAGATAGGTCGGTGGGGTTGAATAAGAAAGAGATTACTAATGTAACACTATACAATCTACTCATGTTACGTATAGATTTCATCTAGTTATTGATGGAGTCTACCCTTCGGGAGCCTCTAGATTACTTACATAACACTATCCAATCTACTAATGTTCATCTAGTTCTTGATGGAGTCTACCCTTCGGGAGCCTTCAGCCCCTTGACACAATACACCCCTTCTAAAGGAGAGTATTGGATAGCCGAGTCATTATCTCTCCTCCCCCCTCTATGGGCAACTGACCTAACAACCTAGTCCTAGTAAGTCAAAGGTAAGTATGGGCCCTAGTCCTAGTAAGTCAAAGGTAAACTCCGCTCCTAGTCCTAGCAAAGGTAAACTCCACCGAGTAAGTAAAAGGTAAACTCCGCTCCTAGTCTTGTTTTGTTAGGTAGGATTGCGCACCCAAAGGCGCCCCGACCGAAGGGAGGAAGCCCGACCAAAGGGAGGCGCCCCGGAGGCGTGCGTTGGGCTGTGAAGTCAAAGGTAAGTATGGGCCCTAGTCCTAGTCCTAGTCCGAGTAAGTCAAAGGTAAACTCCACTCCTAGTCCTAGTCCTAGTAAAGGTAGCCCTTGGTATATATATGGCAATACCGGTCGAACGAACAACACTCAGTTAACGAATGGAGAATATATAAATCCCCAATCCATTTATGCGTGCGCCGGATAGTCATCACTATAAAGATAGGGGCCCTCGACCAGATAATCTATGGGGTCAATCGAGTAAGGCCACCCAACCAACAGTTCTATCTCGTATCTCACCCATCCACCTGCCCTTCGTTGAATTCCGACCTACCAGCCAACACCGGCGGGTGGGTCGGGTGGGGGGGAATCAGTTGTTTCGGCCCATTAGAATAGTAGGGGGAGTTGACCACCCACCCCCCCTACTATTTGAAGGGCTAGTGGAAGCCCTAAGGAATATAGGGTGGGTGCGAAGCGCAAAGGGCCGTCGGTAGATTATAGAAGTGGGAGGCCCGGTATATTATTGTTGGAGGCCCGTCGGTCTGCAAATATTAGTGGGGTCCGCTGTTATGGGTGGGAAACTATAGTTCCGAAAATTGGCACGTTCGAGGGGGGGAGTGGACTTTGAGGTCATAGAGAACACTAGCGCATAGCATAGAAAAGGGACTAGAGGAACTAGTAACTACAGAAAGGAGGGGATCTGATTTCGTTCACTCCCCATGCGCCTTTGGAAGCGCACTTATCCTTCCTCTCAACGCCTGATGCATCTATCTGAGCCCGCCCCGCCCCGCTTAGCGGTAAAGGGTAAAGGTCCTAAAGTGGGATGGGCTGATGTGTTCAGCACTAAGACGAGGTCGTAAATTCGAATGGCCCCACCCCCTTACCCCCTTATAATAGTAGTTGTAGTTGTAGTTGAGTTGACATATTTAAACTATAGTAGGGGGTGGGGGGGGCACAGTACTAGAATATCTCATCACCATTCGTATTACCGTATTACGTATATCTCATCACCAATCGTATTACGTATATGATCTATGCTCTTGATCGACGAAAGGGAACTTACTAGAATTGTCCCCCATTTGGTCTTTAGAAGAGGAGAGAGAGATTCTCGTCAAAAAACCACAAACCACATGTTCGTCTTGTTATTACAACCTTCCCTCTTCATGTCCCTAATTTCCAGGAGCTATGCGCAAATCCCCGGATTTCGATGGTTCTTAACACGATGGCCATTTATTCGAGTCCTTGGGTGGCACCATTCGATTTTCAACAAGGTGAAAATTATCGAATGCTCTATGTACATGTCCCTGCAGCTCGGATGAGTCTGCTCGTTTATATCGTAGTGGCTATCATTAGTTTTTTGTTCTTGTTGACAAAACATCCCCTTTTGCCCCGCTTTTCCGGAACCGATCTGGGAATAGGTGCTTTCCCCACATTGTTGACCTTAGTAACTGGAGGGTTTCGGGGGAAACCTATGCAGGGCACCTTTTGGGTGTGGGATGCTCGTCTAACCCCTGTATTCATCTTGTCCTTCATTTATCCGCATGCTTTGTCGAACTGGCTTCTATCTCCATCCGTATTGGACTGATCAATACACCAATCACTAAGTCCCCTGTCAACTAGTGGAATACACCGCATCAACCTAGGAGCATTAGCCAATTCGGTACATCAATACATGTTTCAATTCCCATTCCAATCCTGTTCGACTCTGCTAACTCCCCCTTCCCAACCTGTATCTCGCTTGTTTTGGAAACATGTCTTCTAACTCCATCCCCTCTCGAATCTTCATTCATTACGGAAGCTCATTCTTCTCTGAATGAGGGATTTATGCGGGAACTAGCTCCATGATGCCCCCCTCATGCCCAAACCTGATCATACTGTCACTCATTTCACTTCGTGATGATGAGGCAATATAACCCCCCTGGGGACCTTCTATTCAAACTGGAACTATAGTTGGGTGGGAGGGCCCCTAAGGCACATATGGGTGGGTGTGAAGCGCTGGTAGTTGTGGGGGGGATTCTAGTGCAGCTTCTAAGGGGCCTTTCTCGCGAACTCAAATTCCCTCAATTTCTATCCACCCACCCACCAACTATATGTTCCCACCCACCCGGCAATAGTTGGTGGGCCCCTACAAAGAATCTACCTCCTTGTTGCAGGGGGGCCGATCGGGTGGGTGGGAACTATAGGGTTCCCCGTAGTTCGAGACTCGACCGACGAACTACAAATTCAACTAGAATTCCCACCCAACAATAGCCACCCACCCGCAGCGGCCAACCCCACCATCCTGCCCTTCGGGACAACTTTATTGCCACCCACCCGCCCTGCTTCGGGACCGACCCCCCCCCTATGGGCCAACTAACTAGAATCTACTGACTACCATAGCCCTACTATTCAGCTCGGGAGGGGCTCGAGGTGGGAGGGCCCCTCAACTAATCTTCAATTAGAATGGGGGTTGGGGGGGAGCGGGGCGACTGGTTGGCTTATCCTAGCAAGCTGATTCCTTAGAATAGTAGGGGTTTAATTCATTAGCCTACTAGCATAAGTGGGGTTGGGGCCTTTGGTCGGTGGGGTTGGGCCAATATGGTCGGTCCCAACCCCACCATCCATATATTCCTTAGGCACATATGGTCGGAATTTAGGCGAAGCCCTGGTCAGTGGGGTTTGCAAATAGTAGGTGGGGTCCACCTTAGGGCGGTGGGGTTTTGCATAGTTGTTGCCCTTGGCTCCGCCACCACCCATATTTGCCTTAGGGCAATTCCCAAGTTTCTTGGTTGGTCTTGCTATGTCAAATTATTGAGAATGGTTGCCTCGGGCGCGAGTGCCTCCCTCATTAAAGCCCCTCCTCAGCTTGCGATGGAGCTTGCTACTCTTGGCCAGACCACGTGAGCAACTCCCTCTTCACAGTCGCTTACTGCGCTCGCCCGGAAGACTTGGGACTACCCCCCGGCCCTATAAGCAGTCCACTTTTTGAGGGGGCGTTCTCTGTAATTTCAGGGTTTGCCCTTTCGATCGACCTTGATGACACTCTCGGGGGCCCTCCACAACAGAAGGAGGGGGAGTCAGGGGGGAACGAGGGGAGTCATCACGCGAAAGCGGCTCCCACCCGCTGGTCCTGGGAAGGACACCAAGCTCATGCCCAACGTCCTCGGGCTTCCCTACCGGGGTCGAGGGAGGACAAGGAGTCAATACGGGGGGAGGAGGTGGAGGGGAGGGAAATCTAGTAATCAACACTGACAAAGGGGAGATTGATCCCCTCGTCGATTAAGATTCCTTTCCAACTAGACGCCAAATCCTTGAGGAGCACGTTGAGGCCACTACGGATGCCCAAGAGGGATTTGCGGTCGTTAAACGCAACCAAAATAGGCAAATCTGCTTCGCCATCTGCACCGATGACAAGGCCCACCTCAACACGGGGGATGTCATAGAGGAGCTCCAATGTTTGGAGGATGAGTGGGAGTGCAAGAAAAATGTGGAACATGCATTATTCGCCACTTATCGGCATAGTTTCCGAGAGCAACCCTTCTGAGAATTCCAAAATTATAGTGGTTGGCATACCAAGATAGCATTTCTTATGACAAGGTGGAAGATTCTATACGTAACATGCTCACCGATCTCGATGAATAGGGCATCCGAATCACTACCGACTATAGGGGCATTCATTTTGCGTATAGAATCTCGAGCTCCTATATATAGCACGTTGGATCTCAACCCATCTCTTATCTCTTGACCCGCTATAGTAGTTGTGTATCAACAATAATCTACCTCCCTGCAAGGGGGGCCTCCCACTTCTATAATCTACCTCCCTGAACTATATCTCCCACCCAACTCCGGGTGAACCCGAAGGGTTTGTATCTCTTGACCTAAGGCGGACCCCATCAACCTCCCTATTGCCACCCACCCGACCTTTCGGGACCCGCTATAGTAGTTGCCAATATGGTCGGTTGCCTTCGGCAGGCAACTAACTAGAATCTACCGACTACCAGAGAACCACTTGCACCTTAGAATAGTAGGGGGGGTGGGTGGTCAACTCCCCCTACTATTCTAATGGGTTGAAACGGCTTATTCCCTTCCACCCGACCCACCCGCCCCCTACAATTCTAAGGGCTCCCACCCAAGGCATGCCTTCGGCACCTGCTATAGTAGTTGTCGTATGGGTGGCGCCGAAGGCTAGCCGGTTTGTTTCGGGACCTAAGGCCAATATGGTCGACTGCCTTCGGCAGGCAACAAAACCCCGCCGACCATGCCCCTTCGGGACCGACCATACTCACCGCAACTACTATAGCATCAGTCCCGAAACAAACCCCACCAACCATGCCCCTTCGGGACCGACACTATAGTAGTTGCGGCGAGTATGGTCAGTCCCGAAAGGCTGGGTCGGTCCTGAAGGGTGGGTGGGTGGCAACCCCTGGCAATCCTCCCACCGATGAACAACAAGAATCTACCGACTACCATAGCCCTCCTATGGCAAAGGGGAGGGCCCCGACCTACCCACCCCCTACAATTCTAAGGGCTCCCACCCAAGGTGCCCCTTTGCCATAGTAGGAAGGGGTTGGTGGGGTTTGTTTCGGGACCTAAGGCCAATATGGTCGCTTGCCTTCGGCAGGCAACAAAACCCCACCAACCATGCCCCTTCGGGACCGACCATACTCGTCGCAACTACTATAGCGTTGGTCCTGAAACAAACCCCACCGACCACCCTACTATGGCAAAGGGGCCTTGGGTGGGTGGCAATAGGGTTGGCCTCCCACTTCTATAATCTACCGACTACCAGAGAACCACTATGATTCCCTCCCCGGTTGATTCCCCCCCACCTGACCCACCCGCCCTACTATTATAAGGGTCGGTAGGGTTTGGGTGGGAACTACTATAGCGGGTGGGGTTTGTTTTGGGACCGACCTGAGGCCTCGTAGGGGGGTCGGTCCCGAAGGGAATGGTCGGTGGGGTTTGTGGCCCCTTACAAGTAGGGGGGTCGGTGGGGTTTTGTTGCCTGCCGAAGGCAACCGACCATATTGGCCTTAGGTGGCTTACTTGGGGAAGAGGGATTGAAGCTGTAAGGGAGTTCCATCCCCCCAGACAAGAGTAGGATCCTTCACCCCCAAGCAAGGATAACTTGATACCAGTTGGAAGGTGCCCGGAGATAAGTTAACACGGGTCGCAACTACTATGGAAGGGCACCGACTCCTTCATCCTAAGCGGCACATTGAACATAGCCCATCCTCAAATCTTAGGCATCAACAAGAGTGGGAGGAGCACTATTCTATTCAACATAGCCCTCAAAAGTGATAACTAATCATCAAGGAATTCTAGCCCTCAACTAATCTGCATCCGGATGTGTGGGCAAGCGGGAGGGAGGAAAGAAAGTTTTTATCCAGAAGGAAGGGACCCATTCTTAATGAACGAGGGAGGTAGGGCCAGTTGAAACGAGAGTTCAAGAAAGGAAGGTTACTCCGTGGAGGGAATCAACTGTATATAGCTTAAGCCTTCCTCCCACCCGGATATATTTGTTAGGCTAGTCTTCAGTGAAGGTTGTCCATTACTCACTACCCTGTTGCCTGCCACCCACCCCTGTTCAGTTCAATGTTTGACTCCCAACTAGAATACCCATCGGGATAGTACCCTGCCAAGAAAGAGGAGAATTGACAAAGAATGGGAGTTCAAAAAAGTCAAATGTGGGAAGGCCGGTAGTAGAGGAGCATTCTGAAGTTCCTGCCTTGAGTGGCATTCTGAAGTTCCTGCCTTGAGTGAAGGAGCATTTCCTCCCTACTTGAGCAGTAACCTTACTTCCCCGGTGGGGGATGGAGCCTCTATAGTTGAAGCTTGAGGAAGCATAACTCGACTAATGGGTGAATGGATGGTGGGTGTCTGCCCTAACTTTGTGTTCTTGTTCTTGTGCCCATGCTCTCATTTTCTCTAGTCTGGACCCCACCACCCATATTTGCCTTGGGTAATTCCATCCTTTTTGATTGATTGCTTGACTGCCCCTCCCTACTGTTTCACGAGTTGACAACCGAAATGCTCGGAAAGCAACTGGATCAAGCTCATGCTTTCATTCTTGCCCAAGGCACCCCTTAGAATAGTAGGGGGGTCGGTGGTGTCAAAGGGGGTTAGGATAGGGCAGGTACCGGAGGAAAGGAGTGTCGTAGTTGCCCTCACCCCCGTTCGACTAGCCCCACCGGCTGAAGAAGAAAGTATTCTTTCTCATGCAAGATCAACAATAGATAGTAAGGCAATGGATCCTTCCTTGGATCGATTTCAGTGGCCTAGGAGAGAAAGGAAGGGAAGAGAAGGTCCATCGGGAAGGAGTTCAAGAAAGTATTCGAGTTCAAGCTATAATCCTATCCCACCCAGGGAAGGTAAAGTATAATCCATTGGGAAGGAGTTCAACCAACCCTGCTTTTAGAGCCTCATCACCACTAGTTCAATCGGTGGTGCCCAACCCCCCTGCCCTTCGAGACCGACCCATTCGCCACAAACCCCACCGACCATGCCCTTCGAGACATCTTTATTGCCACCCACCCGCCCTGCTTCAGGACCGACCCGCTATAGTAGTTGCGAGTATGGTCGGGCCTGAAGGGGCATGGTCGGTGGGGTTTGCAATATGGTCGGCTACCGAAGGCAAGCCTTCATCAGGTCGGTCCCGAAACAAACCCCACCGACCATGCCCTTCGGGACAACTTTATTGCCACCCACGCACCCTTCGGGCCAACTAACTAGAATCTACCGACTACCAGAGAACCACTGGCCCTTCAAATAGTAGGGGGCCCCCCACCCAGAAAGGCTGATTCCCCCCCACCCGAGGTGGGAGGGAATTATAGGCTTAGAATAGCAGGTTGATTCGTTAGAATAGTAGGGGCCTCCCACCTTTTATAAAACAAAGAAAGAGTGCGACGGGTTGGAGGACCGAAAAAGGAGGCCTCGATGACGAGCAAATTAAGTAGGATTTAGGGATAATCACGCTTGCAGGCTCAATAGGGCACCTTCACACCAACAATAAAAGGTACCCAATTTACGAGATTTTATTAACTTGAAGCATCATGAGCATGCATTGATATGAAGCATTTTGGAATAAATTGTAAATGTGCCAAGTTAAAAGAAAATTATGCTTGCATTAAAATATGAAGCTTTAAGGGTATTTTGATACCAAAGGAAGCGGTGCTTAGGTGGATCCAAACATTGCTAAAAAAAAATTGGGGTTTAGGGTTTAGGGTTCACCAATAACATTGGCACAAATGGAAAAAAAAGAAGTCCAAAGGGGCTAAAAATGTTGGTATAATTTGGATGATTAAATTTGCAACAATTGGCTGCACATTTCCACCTAGTGCAAAAGTGCCTTAAAAGTTTGGTTTCCCGCCATATGAACTTTTTGACTAAGGTACTGGGTTATACTCACGCATTTGCACATAGTGCAAAAACGCAAGCAAACTCCATTTCCCCATTCCATACTATTCACTGAATTTTATGATTTGACCAACAATTTCTTGACTCATCAAAACAGCCAACTTAATTTCTAAATCACTTACAGCCATTTGACAATTAAAAGTTTTGCTTCAAAATACTCAATTTGTCTCGATGAATTTTACAAAACAAAGGACTTTTACAAACAACTCAAAACACTTGTACAATCTCCACCAAGACCATTTGGCTGACCCAAAATTAAGTACAACATGCCTGCAACTGATAGGAAAGTATTTCACATCTTAAGGATCTAACACTACACCTCTGCTCAATCACCTAGTAAAAGAGCATTGTCACACCTAGAACATTGAAGAAATATGAATCTATTCTTAAAATGAACTCACTGTCATCTTAACACATGAATAATAAAGCAAGAGCATTGAGGATCCAAATTAAAAACATATTGATTAGAGAATCTGAGAAACACACCATGCAAGGATAATAAAGAAGAATGAATATAGAAAAGAAAATACTGACAAGGTGTTTCAATAAGCAAAGTTGGAAAGAAACTATTTGGAAAGAAATGAGGATGGTTAAGAACAGAAAGGATTGGGAAAATAACAAAAAACTTGAGAAGAAAGTGCATTAAGAACACTTTCCCACACATGTTCTAAAAAACAAGTTAACCTCAGCAAAAGATAAGTGTCGTACAAAAAGAGTAATAAATTGTATGATAGAATGTTCATGTGATGACCATATATTAGGGGAAAATGTAGATTCATCGAAATGAAAATCAAGGATTTGCATTAATGAAGCATTAGTATCGACTAGAGAGATGTGAATAGACACTTTGAGAGAAGCTATCATGCAACATGATAACAATATCAATAAAGATGGGAGATGAATAATAAAACTCTTAAAGACCTTTTTTAATTCATAACCTCTTACACAATAATAATAATGTTGTTATTGTTATTACTGTCTTTATTATTGCTATTATTATTATTTTAAAATAATAATAATTAACCATATTACTAAAACCTTAATAAAATTGTTGACTATCTTCAACTTTGATAAAAGCCCCCAATATATCTTGTCTTTAAGGAACAATGAATGCAATCCATAAACCATATCTTTTATCTTATAATTCCCTTAACGCAAGAACTCAATAAGACCTGGAGCACTGAAATCAAAAATCTTTGCACAATGTTATCCAGATACATGATATTTGCAATATATTAAGACTGCTACAATGTATTCTGGCATCCAATAGCCATGTCTATAAAAATGAATTATATTTTATAAACTAAAATTTGCAGACAAATATAAGCGTACAAAGTCACACTTGTGCTATTTACAGAAAATGCCTCCTTGCAGCATTTAGCAGTTGTTAGAAGTCTTGGCATACTTTATAAATGAAGAGATGCACAGCCAACAATAAAAGCACTTCAGTCCCATACTGCTAGCACCTCCTTCCAGCTGTTGTAAAAAATTTAAAAACCTTTCCAAAGATCAGCATACCCTCTGTTTATCCTTTCTCTAGAGGTAAGAGTCATGCCTTCCATAAGCCCAAGGATCCAAAAAATGAGTGCCTGCTTCTTTCCCTTAAAGAATTTTCAGATTCATATCCAAGATGTGTTGCATAAGATGTGTAATGGTAGAATTCAATGGTACTGAAACTGAGAAGCCTCAAGCTCATCCCATCCCTGAGGCATGAAACTGATCTCAGGAAACACACATTGATGATTTGTGGGTGTCAAAATAACAAGTTTAATAAATTTCTGTTGGCAGAGCTTTATTGGATTTGCAAGAATAACAAACTTTACAGATTGAGACCGAGTCAAAAACACCCGAATTATTGTGAAACATTCACTATTTTTGCTTGCAAACTCCAACTCTCGGTTTGTTATCTCAAACCAATCTTTATTTTCAGACCTAGTTGCTTTTACTTCTATGAACTCTTTCTTGCCATCTGCTTTACTAAGAATCATGTCGAAAGGTGAACCAGTTTCCTCCTTCTCATTTACCCAGTTTACGGACATCAGACCATATTTCTCAGTTAAGTACTTGTAAACAATATATTCTCCTAATCTACCAG
Organism: Sequoiadendron giganteum; assembly: GCA_007115665.2. Classification (NCBI taxonomy): domain Eukaryota; kingdom Viridiplantae; phylum Streptophyta; class Pinopsida; order Cupressales; family Cupressaceae; genus Sequoiadendron; species Sequoiadendron giganteum. The sequence goes on along the minus strand of CM021106.1, from coordinate 659,090,169 downwards.
TGAGTTGCCGTTGATCATCATCAGATCCACCCCAAAATAATTGATTCCTGTTACTAAATATCCAAGATGTCCTAACATCTGTTTCCTCAGAAGAAGACATCTTTTGTGAATGGAAGCCAACATCAGCATTTCCCAGTCCTGCCAAAGATGGTTCTAGAAAGAGATCATCTTTACCAGCAATAGCACTTTCACCTTCACGTTTTATCTTGGTTATGTCTGTATCAGATCCATTCTTTAAATTGTGTGGACTAGCACTAACAGTGGAAGCCTTAGAAGCTTCTATGATCTGATCGCTTTCATATGCACTCTTGGATGTCAAAATATCTATGATCTGATCAGACATTCCAACATCTTGATTTATTCCTGAATGCGAAACATTTGGCGGTACCTCATCTTGAGATCTTGGTGCACCAAACCATGTAGTTGGGGGCCAGCTGGCATCAATACAAAGTTTTTGTGGCTTCTTAGAGGTCAAGTTATTTTCAGGAATATTTGGACTTGTTAGTAACACATTTTCATCACTTTGATCTCTATGTTCACAGAACCATATTGCTTCTTCCTGAGGAAGTTTAGGGATTTCCTGTGCATCCATAATAGAAGATTCTGTCTGTTCCTCAGTAGACCCAGACTTTGCCATTATAGTAATCAGGTGAAGGAAATTTGCCAACTGAAGATTCACGCATCCCTTGAAGAAAAGGCGTGATAATTCCAAATATATTGCAGAATATTCAGCCTCTCGAGACACATACAAAGTTTTTCCCTGCAATGACAGTGAAAGCCACTTAAAAAGGTAAAAATTCAGACAGTGATTTGCAAGATTGTTTAAACCAAAAGATCCATTATAACTAAGAAATGTAAAACCATTGAGCTATGAAGATTTTGGGTGCAAATGTTTTAAGATAGTAAATGTTCAATATAATATGGCATTATCCATATTTGGAAAGATCAAGCTGGCACCTGCAAACACCTTCTATGGAGTTGTAATACATACGACAAAATAGTATACTGAGAGCAATGAGAGACATCCTAAGCTTTTTTTTTTCAATCCTTACTGAGGCAATCTGACTCCAGATGAGGTTGGGTTATAGCTTAAACAAAATAATTTGATAGAACTATAGACATGGGTGAAGCACAACTTTATCAAAATTAATCCCAAGAAGGGGCTAGAATTGCATCAAAATATTTTAGTAAATGTGTCTGGTCTGGAATACCTGCACATTGACCCAGATAAAGAGAAAGAATGTACTAATTCCATGGAAGAAGTCCTAAACATTTCAAGGACAAAGAGATTGCACATAACATCAGATTCTAAATGTCTGAAAAAACACAGAAATTCCAGTTCATATGCAATTGGCACAATTGTACTCAAAAGGTAACAGATCACTTGACGGTAAGAGAGCTAAGAAGAATATTGTAATTTTAGAAAACAGCGGGAATATTTTGCCTTTAATGGAAGTTGTACAAAGGCCACAACAAGAAGTTAAAAAAGATCAGATTAACAAATGTGAACTAAATCTCACTCAGCCTCGAGATCATCATTCCATTGTTAGAAGATGTTACACATTTCCCTGATTGTCATGGATTGTTAAGAAATGTTTCAAGAACCAAGCATTTCAAAAAAAAATCTACTTCTTAAGTGAACCAAAGGTGAGGAAACTTATGAGCAGATGTTTTGCAACCAATAAAAATACTCATCATAGTGAGAAGCACGTTTAGACCCAAATAAAAATATAAAAATTGTTCTTGCATAGTCTGGTTTGCTTCCATGATCACAGGTTCGCTTCAAAAGCTAGTTACATCATCCTAATTGAATTAAGCTTATCCCATATGGTAAGACAACCAACAAAATTTGTATCCTTGTGCAATGAAACCATGCATCTCATCTTGGGATATTGAAATAAGTTGGTAAAAAAAAGTGATGTGACAATCAAACTCA